>JAPMUY010004967.1:0-7500 GCA_026901105.3 Galaxias olidus | reverse complement strand
ACCCCTAGACTCATCTCTAATAGAAACACACACACACACACACACACACACACACACACACACACACACACACACATGGTTACACACTCTGTGCATAGTGTCTGGTCTCTTAGCAAGGCTGGAGCAGAGAGCCAGACTGGCATTATATGTTTAGACCCATTAGCAGTGGAGAATAGAGTGATAGAGAGAGAGATCAAGAAGGAAGGAGAGAACGAAAGAGTGATAGAGAGAGCAACTGAAAGAGAGAGCGCGAGATGAAGAAGGAGGGAGAGAAGGAAAGAGTGGATCTCAGTCGTTATAATTCTGTGTGTCACCGTATTTCATCAACAGCCTACGGCCTTTCTGTTAGACACGTGTTTGAAGCCCCTCTCGGTAACTCACTCCTCACCCAAAGGGGTCTCTGAGACTTTCCTAGTACAGACTAATGACCTTGTCGTGGATCCAATCATTACACACTCGCGAACACAAGTAAAATAGAACACAATAAGACATCATCATCATCATCATCTTCATCCGCTTTGTCCGGGGTCGGGTCGCGGAGGTAGCAGTTCCAGCAGGGCATCCCTTTCCCCGGGCCAGATTAACCAGCTCTGACTGGGGGATTCCAAGACGTTCCCAGGCCAGTGTGGAGATATAATCCCTCCACCTGGTCATAGGTCTGCCCCGCGGCCCACGCCCAGCTGGACTTGCCTGGAACACCTCCCTAGGGAGGCGGCCAGGTGGCATCCTTACTAGATGCCCGAACCACCTCAACTGGCTCCTTTCTACGCAAAGAAGCAGCGGCTCAACTCCGACTCCCTCACGAATGGCTGAACTTCTCACCCTATCCCTAAGGGAGATGCAGCCACCCTCCGGAGGAAACTCATTTCCGCCGCTTGTATCCTCCTGAGGTGTCGGATGGTCTTCTCCAGAACCGCTTTGGTGCCAGCCGAAAGTCCTTCTCCATGGTTTCTAACTCCTCCCACACCCGCTGCTTTGCCTCTGCCACGGCCGAGGCTGCAGTCCTTCGGGCCTGTCGGTACCTTGCAACTGCCTCCGGTTGCACACAATAACACCACAATAAGACACAGACACAGACACAGAAATGGTTGAGAGATTAAATACTATATTGTTGTACAACAAACTTGTAAACACAAGTTAACCAGATAATAAAGTTTGATACCAGTATTTTACCAAGATAGTGCTTCTGCAAAGGACAAAGTGCGTTTGCAAAAGGATCATACTCACACAACGTGTAAGACGCTGTCCGAAGGAGAAGGATATCTAAACCTAAAGTCTACTGTCTTATATCTACATCCATAGAATGCCAGCCTTGCTTTTTCCAGGCTGCAACAGGTGTAGTGAAGTTAGAGGAATGCAGCTTCAAAGTTGGAACACGATATCCAGCCTAGAGGTTAGAACAGTGACCTCTAGGAAGCTATATTCAGCTAAAGGGTCATTAAACTTATAATGATTAATGCCTTGGTTCAAAAACACGTTATACAACAGATTGCATTAACAACCTTGACATGTAATGCTAATGTCTGTAATGCTACTAATGATGTAGCTATATAATACTAATGATCTAGTCATATACTAATGATCTAGTGATGTAATGTTAATGGTGTAGCCATGTAATGCTAATGATGTAGCCATGTAATGCTAATGATGTTGCCATATTATGCTAATGATCTAGTCATATAATGCTAATGATCTAGTCATATAATGGCACTGATGTTGTCATGTAATACTAATGATCTAGTCATATAATACTAATAATGGCATACCAACGATGTAGCATGAAGCGTGCTAATGATCTGGTCATAATAATGCTGAAGATGTAGCACATAGCATGCTGATGATGTTTTTTTTTTGGGTGGGGGGGCATGCTTTGTGGTGATTTTAAAGGGCCCCTAATGTAAGATTTGGACGACTTCTAAGTCTAGCATTGTTTTATCAGTTATAGGGATTGTACCAACAACATGAAAAAGTAAAATCTGTGCCTTGTGCATTTTCTCTATTTGACCTCTGACAACACATCTTAACCTATTTTACAAGCTGTTCTGAATCTCACTGATTTGTGAGGTAGAAAATCCAAATCAATCTAATTGGCCAATCACGGACTCAGCTACTCCGGCCACAGCCATGACAACAGCGGTATGTTGCTATCCCTAGCCTATAACATTACTCAGCTGATGAATGTTAATGAGCAATAGAGCATAGGCGCTCCAACAGTTAATGCCCTGCCAATTGGAGCGGAGGGCGACATGTGCACCACATTCGCTTGGTCAGGAGGGAGTTCCGGGAAAGAGAAGAGCTATAGGCAAAACAAAACTCAGGACAGCTGAGGAGGGCATGTGATTGGAAAATGCTTGCTGATGTCGGCCAACAACAGGAGAGTCCCATTAGAGATTGCGACAACCAATTTAAGACCAGATTTATTACTCTGGTCCAACACACAACAAATAGTTTATTTTATAGAGCTAACAGTCCGGTGGGAAGAAGCAATAGACGAGGCATACAAAAGAAAGATACTCCGCTATAGTGAATTAGCAGCTGAGGAAGAACAGCGAGGTTGGAGAACAAAGGTGTGTCCTGTGGAAGTTGGATGCCGTGGATTTGTGGCAATATCAACAACCAAACTACTTCAGGAGTTAGGGATCTGCGGCAAAGAATTGCGCCAGACCATAAATGCTATATCGGATGTAGAAGAAAAAAGTAGCCAGTGGCTGTGGCTGAAAAGGAAGGATCCTATATGGGTACAAAAGTAAAGAACATCATGTTGAAAAACCATAAAAAGTGGTTTAATCCCAGGACAAAGGTATAAATGTTAAGTGTCCTGCAGAGCGTCATTTACCAAGCCTTTAGGAACAGAGCAGGGAAAGATTATCTTCTTTTCAGGTGGTAAGCATCCCTGCAGAGTTGGCAGAAAGCGCCTGCAGGAATAGGTAATAGGGATAGGTATATGGGGATATCTCTCGGTTTAATAAACTTTAAGAAACCTTTTTTTCTTTCTTAATATCTGGCCGTGCCGAGAGCGGATATAGAGGTGGGTGGCTCTGAGACATCATTGCACACCATTAAGCCTTCGGAGGTGTCGTGGGCTCAAATTAACTAAACATCCGGATGGAGGGTGCCCACTGAAAACAGCATGCGAGTTGGAAGGGAAGAAAGAGGCACCTTAGAATAATGATTTAAAAATATAAAAAAAAATTTTTTTTGTTCTAATACGTTTTAATGTGCTTCATAGACACCGAGGAAGCACACAAAACTGTATGATTGTCTACGTTAGGGGCCCTTTAATTCACAGAGCATTAGAAAGTAATGTTTAAAGTTTCAAGGGTGAGACTTTATAGACTTTCATTCCTTCAGTATTTCTTATTACGATTGTGTTTGATCTGCATGGCCAACATGTGTACATCAGGAAGCTTATTGTCATTGTTAGCTGTCGTTAAAATAAATCATTCATGTTTGTAGATGTCGTTTTACACATAGGGTGAGGAATGCTTTTTACCTGTGTGTGTGTGTGTGTGTGTGTGTGTGTGTGTGTGTGTGTGTGTGTGTGTGTGTGTGTGTGTGTGTGTGTGTGTGTGTGTGTGTGTGTGTGTGTGTGTCTCTAACTGCATCCCAATGATGGTGATTATAGCTTGTTCTCTCGACAGAATAAATTCATGTCAAACTTGCTTACATAAGTAAAATCTATCCTAGACATATTGAAATGATGTATCTATGCACCTGGCTTTCGCATACAAATGCGTGGTAATTTATACATTTTATGCATTTCAATTCCGATGCATCAACCCCCAGTCGCTCGCTACACTGCACGCAAACCTCCCGGTTTAATTTCTAATGAGATGAATGAGATTGTTGAGCTGTAAGTTGAATGTAATTGTTGCACGCTGTAGCTTTTTAATGGAACTGGCAACAGAGGGCTGTGCGAGGTGGCCAGGATACCCAAGACAGCGAAACATATTGTTAAACGAGGGGGGGAGGGGCCGGAGGAGGGGGCAGGCGATGTGGGGGGGGGTTCTTGCTGGTTCACCTGAGACAGGGGCTAGGCCAATTACTGTTTCAGCTCACTCTCAGCCTCCACTTAATAAGATGGATTGGGAAACGCGGCCAGACCGGAGCAAGACGAAACTGGGAGTAAATCCATAGTGATACTTTGTGTTTATGACTGTAATCATATTGAGGTTGCCAAGTCCACACCTCTTGGAATCCTCTGTCTCAACAAAACAATTTGCAAAAACAAATAAGTGTATACAACACAATGTCTCTCCTCTCCTCTCCTCTCCTCTGATGCCAGCTTTCTGCTTCTCTGTCACACACATATAAATATGACTTCTATCTGTAGCTTATGGGTAGATTTGTCTTGGATTTTAGCCTTTGCTTTGAGCCAGTCTCTGGGGACCAGGACAGTAAGCGACAGTCTTTGTGTTCGACTGTCCACTGCCATGTTCCTCTTAGATGGTGACGAGTAGAGAAAGAAGGTGATGGAGAGAGAGAGAGAGAGAGAGAGAGAGAGAGAGAGAGAGAGAGAGAGAGAGAGAGAGAGAGAGAGAGAGAGAGAGAGAGAGAGAGAGAGAGAGAGAGAGAGAGAGAGAGAGAGAGAGAGAGAGAGAGAGAGAGAGAGAGAGAGAGAGAGAGAGAGAGAGAGAGAGAGAGAGAGAGAGAGAGAGAGAGAGAGAGAGAGAGAGAGAGAGAGAGAGAGAGAGAGAGAGAGAGAGAGAGAGAGAGAGAGAGAGAGAGAGAGACAGAGAGAGAGAGAGAGAGAGAGGGGGGAGAGAGCAGAGAGAGAGAGAGAGAGAGAGAGAGAGAGAGAGAGATGTTCACCATGTTGAGAGAGAGAGAGAGAGAGAGAGAGAGAGAGAGAGAGAGAGAGAGAGAGAGAGAGAGAGAGAGAGAGAAGGTGAGAGAGAGAGAGAGAGAGAGAGAAGGTGATCGATGTTCACCATGTTAAGAGAGAGAGAGAGAGAGAGAGAGAGAGAGAGAGATGATCAGGAGGAGAGAGAGAGGAGGCAGGAGAAAAGGTGGAATGTCATCAAGTGTCCGTTGGAAATGAAATCTACATACAGACTTACTGTAAATTCAAGCCTTTTTCAAAGGGTAGCTCTGTGGAAGAGCGATGTTATTGTTGTGTAGATGATATACTGTTGTAGAGTGTGTATTGTTGTGTAGACGGTTGTACCAGCTCATTAGAACTTTGATCAGTTTGATAGATAAATAACTAGCAGTTTATATGAACATTTGTTCATATAACAAAGAACAAAGAATTGATATTTGTTTTAATATTGATTTGAACCCCACTATTTAAATAGGTTTACTGCACGTAGCACTGACATATACACTTAAACACTTAAACATGCTGACTTTTCTCCCACACCTATTAGAAATCATTTTATTTGACTTCCTGTTCTGTCCAGATCCCAGATGGAAAGCAGCCAATGACAGAGCCCTGTAATGAACAACTGGTGTGGCAGCCCATCGCATCAGGGTAAACCAATAGCAACCACGTCTTTGCCTCGCTGTAAGTCGGAGGGCACGCTGGTCGACCTAGCGATGGGGTCACGGAAAGCCAGCCCAACGATGTCAAAGGTCCGCTCACCCGCCTTCTCTCTCTACCCTTTTTGGTTTTATTTATTCTACCTTTTTTATTGTTTCTTTTGGGTTTATGTATTTATTCAACAACAGCAATACTTTTTTTCATATCTATATGTTTTCATCGTATATTTAAAGCACAATTTAGGATTACAGAAATGGGAATGCAATAGGCAGGCATGGAGTTCAGCACTGAATTATATCAACATCATCACCACATTTATAAAACAAAGACACACGGATATACCGCCCCTCCCTCTCCTGTACACTTCCTGTACCCCTCTCTATTTCCTGTACACTTCCTGTACCCCCTCTCTATCTATTTCTGTACACTTCCTGTGCCCCCTCTCTATTTCTGTACACACTTCCTGTACCCCCCCTCTCTATTTCTCTTTACTTCTCTACCCCCTCTCTCTATTTCCTGTACATACATACCCCTCTCTATTTCCTGTACACTTCCTGTACCCCCCCTCTCTCTATTTCCTGTACACTTTCTGTGCCCCCCCTCTCTCTATTTCCTGTACACTTCCTGTACCCCCCCTCTCTCTATTTCCTGTACACTTCCTGTGCCCCCCTCTCTCTATTTCCTGTACACTTCCTGTGCCCCCCCCTCCTCTCTATTTCCTGTACACCTCCTGTACCCCCCTCTCTCTATTTCCTGTACACTTCCTGTTTCTCTCTCTTTAGTGCCTTCTCCCAGTGTCTTGCGGCGGCTGGACACGTCTGGCTCCTACGGGCGCGGCGCGGGAGGTGGTGGCCATCAGGGACTACTGCCCGGCCGGCTTCACCACGCTGCGCTTCTCCCGCGGCGAGCGGCTCTACGTGCTGGACACGTCCGGAGGGGAGTGGTGGTACGCCCACAACAACACGGAGATGGGTTGCGATCCCCTCCGCCTACGTCCAGCCCCTCACCGGCCTGCGCCACTCCTCGCTCGGCGACAGCGGCATGCTCGACAACCCGGGGGAGTCCAGCGTCGACGAGGGCTGGGCCGTGGAGTTTGGAGGCGCCACGGCGGACGAGTTTGAGTGGACGGGAGGAGGAGGAGGAGGAGGAGGAGGAGGAGGGGGAGGGGTGGACACGCGCCGCAACAGCAACCCCGTTTTCTTTGAACCCGTTCGTGAACGGCGACGGAACTTTGGACCAGAACCGCAACGAGACGAAGAGCGGGAGGCGGACGTCGGCGGACCTGCTCCTCTTGAGCTCGCCGGCGTCCCCGTCAGCCCGGACTCCTCTTCCTCCAGAGCCTTCCTCTCAGCCGGCTTCAGCAACCGCCAACGTCTTCGACATGGCGCCCATCACACACATCCACAGGTTAGACTCCACCCACCCCCAACACATCCACAGGTTAGACTCACACCACCCCACCCAACACACATCTGCAGGACTTAGACTCCACCCACCCCAGCATCCCCGGTTGACTCACCCACCCCAACACATCCACAGGTTAGACTCCACCCACCCCAACACATCCACAGGTTAGACTCCACCCACCCCAGCACATCCACAGGTTAGACTCCACCCACCCCAGCACATCCACAGGTTAGACTCCACCCACCCCAACACATCCACAGGTTAGACTCCACCCACCCCAACACATCCACAGGTTAGACTCCACCACACCCCAACACATCCACAGGTTAGACTCCACCCACCCCAACACGTCCACAGGTTAGACTCCACCCACCCCAACACATCCACAGGTTAGACTCCACCCACCCCAGCACATCCACAGGTTAGACTCCACCCACCCCAACACGTCCACAGGTTAGACTCCACCCACCCCAACACATCCACAGGTTAGACTCCACCCAACCCCAACACATCCACAGGTTAGACTCCACCCACCCCAACACATCCACAGGTTAGACTCCACCCACCCCAACACATCCACGGGTTAGACTCCACCCACCCCAGCACATCCA
>JAPMUY010004965.1:32500-34927 GCA_026901105.3 Galaxias olidus | reverse complement strand
ATACGTTCACATCCACCCACACAACCAGAAGGGTCCAACTGCAGACAAAAACATGGCGCCTCTGGACATAGATGTCCACCTCTGGATGTGCAGTTCTGTAGTTCTACACCGCACACCCACCCTACGTCACTTCCTTTGCTGCCTGCGTTGGCTTAGTGACCGTACTCCCTAAATCCAGACGGAGGTGGTAATGCAACTCACCTACTCTTCTAAAAGAACACAGAAGGAGAAGAAGAAGAAGAGCAGACCGCTGTCTTCAGTCTGAGAGATAATCACCATACACACTTTCCACCATGGCAGAGGGAAAGCAAGCAGGAGCTTGTTTTGGTTATCAATTTGTTGATTTCTACTTGCGCTAAAAGGTTAAATCCAACAAATTACTATTACTATTATTATTATTATGATTATTATGATTATTACGTCTGGTGGCCCGCCATGTTTTTCTCTGCAGTTGTACTATATTGCACACAACGCTGTTTATTCTCGTGGGACTAATTATTGGGCACGTGTGATATTTACTCGGGCAAGCGAGAAGCTAATGTTGACAAGCATTTGTTTTCCGTATTTTCTCTACAATCACACACACACACACACACACACACACACACACACACACACACACACACACACACACACACACACACACACACACACACCCCCAAACCATACCCACGCAAAAACACAATTGTAACGCCGAGGTTTAATTCCAGTGGTTCCTCATCCCTCGCTGACACATTGACTACTGCCCTGTTTGTCTGAGGTAGCAGCGGCACACAGTCATTCCTCCACACGCAGTGTCCTGGTGCCTTATGGAGTCAGGGTGTCAGGGGACAGGAGGCGTGTCTTAATGCCTTATGGAGTCAGGGTGTCAGGGGACAGGAGGCGTGTCCTAATGCCTTATGGAGTCAGGGTGTCAGGGGACAGGAGGCGTGTCCTAATGCCTTATGGAGTCAGGGTGTCAGGGGACAGGAGGCGTGTCCTAATGCCTTATGGAGTCAGAGTGTCAGGGGACAGGAGGCGTGTCCTAATGCCTTATGGAGTCAGAGTGTCAGGGGACAGGAGGCGTGTCCTAATGCCTTATGGAGTCAGGGTGTCAGGGGACAGGAGGCGTGTCCTAATGCCTTATTGAGTCAGGGTGTCAGGGGACAGGAGGCGTGTCCTAATGCCTTATGGAGTCAGGGTGTCAGGGGACAGGAGGCGTGTCCTAATGCCTTATGGAGTCAGAGTGTCAGGGGACAGGAGGCGTGTCCTAATGCCTTATGGAGTCAGGGTGTCAGGGGACAGGAGGCGTGTCCTAATGCCTTATGGAGTCAGAGTGTCAGGGGACAGGAGGCGTGTCCTAATGCCTTATGGAGTCAGGGTGTCAGGGGACAGGAGGCGTGTCCTAATGCCTTATGGAGTCAGAGTGTCAGGGGACAGGAGGCGTGTCCTAATGCCTTATGGAGTCAGAATGTCAGGGGACAGGAGGCGTGTGCATAGCAGCCTCAGGCTTCTCCACTGAACCCTGAAGTGTTTGGTGGCTTTAACGTGTTTGATCTGCTCAAACATCTGCTGCGGGGGAGGCCGTGTGCGTTTATGTGTGTGTGTGTGCGTCCGTGCGTGTGTGTGCGTTTATGTGTGTGTGTGCGTCCGTGCATGTGTGCGTTTATGTGTGTGTGCGCGTTCGTGCTTGTGTGTGTGTGAATGATTGAGCCAGATGTGAGGATGTCTTAACGAAGAGGGTTAAGCGATGTTAAAAACACTGCAAGCTAATCTTTCTGCTCTGCCTCTCACTGCGCTCCCCACTCACACAAACACACACACATCAACACACACACAGCGACATAAACACACACACACACATCAACACAAACACACGCACAGCGACATAAACACACACACACACACACATCAACACAAACACACGCACAGCGACATAAACACACACACACACACACACACAGTTACATAAACACACACACTCAGCGACATAAACAGACACACACACACACACACACAGCGACATAAACAGACACACACACACACACACACACACACACACACACACACACATAAACACACACACACACACACACACACACACAAACACACACACACACACACCACGAGATTCACAGAGAAGCAGATGGCTCTCCATGCATGAAATTAGCCTGAGAATGGAGAATCTTGCATGGTTTGGCCCAGCTCAGCTCAGCTTTGTCCTGCAGTCTGTCAGAAATAAGGCTGTGTGTGTGTGTGTGTGTGTGTGTGTGTGTGTGTGTGTGTGTGTGTGTGTGTGTGTGTGTGTGTGTGTGTGTGTGGTGCTTTCTCTTGGCTTGTATGTATCTGCTGTATTTTTCTGTGTAAAGGTGTGTCCCTGTCTGCATGTGGTATTCCTCCCCATTGCACCATTGTCACTACTACATTTTCTCACTGTCACTGTGCTTG
>JAPMUY010004965.1:22500-25000 GCA_026901105.3 Galaxias olidus | reverse complement strand
CATCTGGAATTCAGAATCGTCACGCTAATCAGTCTGTTCCATTTATCCCTCCTTTCTCTCGCTCTTTGAATCTGGTTATCATAATCAGTGCATAATTGGCCTGCTCTCTTTCATGAGGCTGGTACATTGGTGGATTCTGTTTACACCCATTAGAAGACCACAGCCTAACACAGACAGATTTAGTGGAGTGTGTTATCATCTGGTTAGACTCATTTGGAGTTGAATACAGTAAATCCTGTTCTATCTAGCTGTTGATCACCCAGTCCACAATCAGTATTAAAGGGCCTATTTGCATGTTTGTCACTCGTTTATCTAGCTTTGATCTGGAACGGCAGACACAAAATGCTAAACCCTTTTTGTGAATGAAATCGTTCAAAGTTACTTTGAATCTTATCCTGTTGATCTGGTAAACGCTAGCCGAGGTCAGTTGGGAGATTGTTAATGCTGGAAATGTATTATTAATTGAAAATTAACATATTTAAACAATCATAATGCTTGACTAATTTAATTTACATAGCAGCCAGGACAATTAATGAATACCTTTGACAATTTGTTGAGCTTAGCTGCCTTGTCTAGTCCTGAAGATACAAGGTTATAAAGAAAGAGACGCCACACATGGAACTACAGCAGGGCTGTCTCAAAATGAGGCAGAGCTGATACGACCCTGATCACGTGCACACACGTGCACACCCGTGCATGTGTATTGTACCATTAACTGACTCAAGTAAACCCTTTTTACGAGCAACGTATTTTAGGAGTCCTAATAATTATATGATTAAAGAAAATTACAATGATCTTGTTTAAACATATTTGATCAATAAAAAGGGGCCCTGTTCAGGGCCACAAGCATATTGAGTAGCCAGCCAGTGAGACAAACGTGTAAGGGGCCTGATTGGAAACATGTTGCCCCAATTAATTAAAGTAAAGGAGAACTTAACTTCTTGTGCGTTTTAGCCCACATTATGCACCTACATAGCTTTTCATAAATAAAACCATGCCATTCCTGATCAGAACTATTGTAATTAGGAATCACTAGACCGTATTATAAATGTTGTATTCATTGATACCTTCTGTTCTAAGGATAATCAAGCCTGTGCATTGGTTTAAAATACAATAATTTATAAAATTAAACATATGCCTAAAATTATTCTAAAATAACAAAACATGGATCCATTCCGCTTTCATTGCGTGAGAGTAGCCAACTCTGAAAATCCGTCCCAGGTTTTGCTAGTTACCTTTCAGTAGTCTCGTGATGCCAGACCCATCTCCACACTGCTGTGCCTTTCAGTGACAGAAACAAGCCTCTCGTCAAATCAGCAGGCAGGCAAACGGTTAAGGGAGTGGCCCTCGAGCCTGACCCAATGTATTGAAGCGGGGGCTATAGTGTGGTCATAAATGCACCGAATCGCAACTTGTTAATCAAAACTGTTTTATTAGAATCCAAATATTTTATAATAAAGAAGCCAGCTTGACTTAAATGAGCGACGACAGCAAACTAGTTCTGTTACGTGGCTATGAGCCCCGCCTACATTTTAAGTAGCTCTTTCATTGCGGTGGAAAGGCAAAACAGATCTAGGGTTAGGGTTAGGGTTGGCACAGGTTAGGTAATAGTTTGGTGGAAGTGAGCCTTTGGCCATTTTGTCACCGGGGTGGAAAATGTGAAATAGTGGGTTCTGTTGAATCCCATTTGAAGGAAGCTGCATTTGACTTTTGAGTAATTATGAAGAAATGTGACTTTAGGTGTTGCCTCTCTCGTAGATTATAGCTCTCTCTGACTTGGGTTGTAGGAGTAGGTACCTTTCCCCCTGTGTTCAGGTTCAGGTCCAGTGAAGAGGAGCAGGGGAGGAAGGGACCGCCTTCACCAGCACCAGGGTCACAGGTCAAAGGGAAAGAACACACTGCCGGCCGATCCTCACGCACACACACACTTAACAACAGCCTAGCCCATTCTGTAGCCGACCCCTACGCGCTAGATTCAGACAGTTGGGAAAGCAAACAGATCCATAGTATATGAGGTCCCAACCAGCAGTGCTGTGTGATGAATGATGCAGTGGCTCCATAGGCTCTCTGGGTACTGTAGGAGAGCAACACATGTAGGCCAGCCTCCCACAAAACCAGACCCCCCACCGTGCCTTCACTGCCATCCCACAGTGTGTGTGTGTGTGTGTGTGTGTGTGTGTGTGTGTGTGTGTGTGTGAGTGTGTGTGTGTGTGTGTGTGTGAGTGTGTGTTGGAGAGCCTATGGTACGTGCTTGGTACAGGTACATGGCGGTGCTCCTCCCAGGTGGTTTCAGGACGTTGTCAGAGACACGGGGCCTCCTTCACTTCCTTTTCTCTCTGAGTGCTTTTCAACGTTCAGTTCAGGCAGCTGACTCTGAATCAGCCCACTATAAAGATGTGCTTCTAGACTGATGCCTGCCTTAAATACACCTGTGCCCTCCTGAGACGGTGAGGTGGAATACGAGAACGGAAAAAGAGACATTTAAGTCAGAGAGAGAAGA
>JAPMUY010004965.1:15000-17500 GCA_026901105.3 Galaxias olidus | reverse complement strand
CGGGCCGTTTGTGGTTTGCTTCCAATTATCCTAACAGCTCATTAAAGCGAACCAGGCACATGTTCAGTCTCCTCCAAAACACCAACTAGGGCCCTTCATCCCCCTCTCCCTCTCTCCCTCCCTCCCTCCAGTCTACATCCTCCATCACTGTTTATCAGTCTCTTCCTCCCTCTGCCCATCGCTCTGACGCTGTCACACACTCACACGGGGACACACACACACGCACGCACACACAAACTAATTCCTCCTTACACTCGCTCATGCAATTCAATTCTAATGGGTTTTATTGGCTTGGCGATTGGTCTGAGTACAGCAGCTCAGTTCAATTACATAAGCGGACCCTCTGGGTTCTCTACTGACAATCAGTAACATTCTCCTCCGAGCGACACACACACACACACACACACACACACACACACACACACACACACACACACACACGCACGTCTTTAACAATGAAGGCATTCGATACAATGCAACCATCCAGTGATCCACCCCATCCGCACTGCCAGCAATCAGTGCAGAGGATGTGTCTCTCTGTGTGTGTGTGTGTGTGTGTGTGTGTGTGTGTGTGTGTGTGTGTGTGTTTGTGTGTGTGCTCCCCAGGGGGTCTAATCTGCTCCCTGGCTCACCTGGAGAATAACAACTCACAGCTATATTACTGCTGATATACTGGGGGCCGGCATTCACACACTCCATACTGACACTCATGCAGGTTTGGGGTCAGGGAAACACACACACACACACACACACACACACACACATAGACATACAGAAATACATGATCCCACACACACACACACACACGCACACATCATAAACGGTGCAAAAACAGTTGCTTCAGCTCCAGATGAAACCGGCCAGGCGTGCCTCCATGGACTATCATACACACACAAACATTCACTTACACGTGCACGCATACGTACATGCATGACATGCACGAATACATACAAAATACACAAATACAGACACTTAAAATCACTCACATTACACATATTGTGTACACTGTACACAGCAAACACACACTCACATAGGTGTGATCAGTGTGGAGGAGATAGGACATAGATCTGGAGGGACCAGTGTGGAGGAGATAGGACATAGATCTGGAGGGAGCAGTGTGGAGGAGATAGGACATAGATATAGGTGTGAGCAGTGTGGTGGAGATTGGACATAGATCTGGAGGGAGTTCGGGGCTGTTTTAAGGGGGGGCCATAAAATGTAATTGGAGGCGTATGCAGTGTCCATGATTTGCACACATGCACACCGGGGCTGACTTTATGACATAATGGGCTCCATATATTACATAGGAAATGACTGGGGTGTGAACACAGCGACCACACACACACACACACACACACACACACACACACACACACAAACACAGAAGCAGGAGTTGTATACATACAGCCTCACAGAGCCCCCCACACACACAGACACATAGACAGGCGTAGTCACCTTGCTGCGTTAGACAGAAGCCTTGAGGCCATTAGCCTTGAGATGTGGGTGAAACCGGTCCTCTCCTATTGGTCTGTCCATGCTGTCCAAAGGCCTGGATGAAACCGGCCCTCTCCTATTGGTCTGCCCTAAGCTCTCCAAAGGCCTGGATGAAACCGGCCCTCTCCTATTGGTCTGCCCATGCTGTCCCAGCAGAGCGCCCTGAATCTCTGCTGAACAGCTGCAAGCTACGGCCACTTCAGGCCTGACAGCGTTCTTTGTTCCCCGTGTGCTTCACACCATCAAGTGTAAGTAGTGGGGATGTGAGTGGACTGTGTAGCCTCCACACAAGGCTGCTCTCTGGGTTTGATGAGCTGGGAAGAAGCCTGGAGTGGGCCTGCCGGACGGGGATCAGGGCTGGACACTGGGACACATAGCAAGGTCTTGGGTTTCTCCTAGTGTGTGGTCATCCAAGCAGGGTAGAGCTGACCTTTGACAAGACAGGCAGAGCACCATCACACAGGACGGGGCTATAGGGGACCACAACAGTGATAATACTGTAGTGGCATCTACACCTTCTCCAGCTGCTGAAGCTTGTGTGGTAGTGTCCTACTTTTAGAGCTCGTCATTTGGGGCACATCCGGCCTTTGAGCAGGTATCTTATCTTAGAGTCTCATTGCCTTACCTTTTCCCATCCTCCCTTAACTCCCTCTCTCGCTCCGTTTTCTTCTCTTTCTGCCAACGCTCCAATTCTCTTTTTAATGAAGCACTTCTCTGAACCAAAGCACAGTCCTGCCACTAGTCCTTCTCTATTAGGCCAACAACAGAGGTGGCTGTAGTATTTGATAGAGGTGGCTGTAGTATTTGATAGAGGTGGATGTAGTATTTGATAGAGGTGGCTGTAGTATTAGCTAGAAGTGGCTGTAGTATTACACCCAGAGAAGAGTTTCATTGCCTTGCTAGTTTGTAACTTGACAAATAATGTACCAAGGAGTGAGTCCAGCCTCTGATACGCACCCCACAGAGTTTCAGTGACGGAGCTTCCTCGTCTACGCTGACTCACCTA
>JAPMUY010004965.1:7500-10000 GCA_026901105.3 Galaxias olidus | reverse complement strand
AGGAGAGCCCGTGGTGCACACTAGTCCCTCCAGAGTGAGACTATAGGAGAGCCCGTGGTGCACACTAGTCCCTCCAGAGTGAGACTATAGGAGAGCCCGTGGTGTACACTAGTCCCTCCAGAGTGAGACTATAGGAGAGCCCGTGGTGTACACTAGTCCCTCCAGAGTGAGACTATAGGAGAGCCTGTGGTGCACACTAGTCCCTCCAGAGTGAGACTATAGGAGAGCCTGTGGTGTATACTAGTCCCTCCAGTGACTGAACCCTTTTTTTCATCTCCTGAGATTAGATTGATTTGATCACTGCAGCAGAAAGCTAATTTCACCCAGCACCCAGAGAGGTCATTGATCTAACCAAGCAAATGTTTGGGAGGATGCCATAAATATTCCTATTAGTAATTTTGCTTCCTTGCCAGAGATCCACCACTGGGAAGAAGGTAAGAGAAACCAGAGAGATAGGAAAGAGAGGAGGGAGCCTTAGAGAAAACATGCAGGGGGCCATCTCTGAAAACGAACACGCCAACATTTAGGTCGCCCTCAACAAATGACCCTGGGCTATCTCTTCAGTAGCTAAATGGAAGATTAGTCAGTAATTCACTCCAAATCTCTGTAATGAGACTCTTAATGTGTGAAGCTGTTTGTCGCCCTTTTCTACTTTTTCTGTCATGTTATAGATAATTAGATAAAGGAAGTTACGATGTAAAAACAGTATCAATCAGGTTGTCTTTGCAACTAATACAATTCCTATCCATCAAAGGCCGATGCTGTTAGTCTGTTTGGGTCAGTGTGCAGACTTGTAGGGAACAGCACAGTGCCAGGGGGGAGATGCTTAGTCTGTTTGGGTCAGTGTGCAGACTTGTAGGGAACAGCACAGTGCCAGGGGGGAGATGCTTAGTCTGTTTGGGTCAGTGTGCAGACTTGTAGGGAACAGCACAGTGCCAGGGGGGAGATGCTTAGTCTGTTTGGGTCAGTGTGCAGACTTGTAGGGAACAGCACAGTGCCAGGGGGAGATGCCTGTTTGCCGAGTTTTCAGTCTGTTTGGCCCAAAACAGTGAAGTGCATTTCTGACACATTCGATATTGAACAGCACATTTCCTGCGGGAGAGATGCTGTTTGAGATGCTGATTGGGTTGGTGTGCAGCGACTCATTCCACCGGAGGGAATCAAAAGCACAGTGATCAACAGGGGGGTAGATGAGGGCTGTTTTCAGTCTGTTTGGATGTCAGTGTGTGACAAGCTCTCAGTAGAACTTCAGCACAGTTGACCATGTATTATACGGTGGAGGGGCTGTTAGTCTGTTTGGTGATATCAGACTGTGTACATGTGACATATGAAGTGATATCAGACTGTGTACATGTGACAGATGAAGTGATATCAGACTGTGTACATGTGACATATGAAGTGATATCAGACTGTGGACATGTGACAGATGAAGTGATATCAGACTGTGTACATGTGACAGATGAAGTGATATCAGACTGTGTACATGTGACATATGAAGTGATATCAGACTGTGTACATGTGACATATGAAGTGATATCAGACTGTGTACATGTGACAGATGAAGTGATATCAGACTGTGTACATGTGACATATGAAGTGATATCAGACTGTGTACATGTGACAGATGAAGTGATATCAGACTGTGTACATGTGACAGATGATGATATCAGACTGTGTACTGTGACAGTGTGATATCAGACTGTGTACATGTGACATATGAAGTGATATCAGACTGTGTACATGTGACATATGAAGTGATATCAGACTGTGTACATGTGACAGATGAAGTGATATCAGACTGTGTACATGTGACAGATGAAGTGATATCAGACTGTGTACATGTGACAGATGAAGTGATATCAGACTGTGTACATGTGACATATGATGGCCACTGCTCAGGAATACAGGGAGACCCTAGGTCCACATGAAATAAAACAAAGCAACACCAGTTTCTCTCACAGCTAGATGTGTGTTTCTGTGTGTTAGAGTATCACTGCTAGACTGATGGTGTGTGATAGTGTGTGTTAGAGTATCACTGCTAGACTGATGGTGTGTGTTAGTGTGTGTTAGAGTATCACTGCTAGACTGATAGTGTGTGTTAGTGTGTGTTAGAGTATCACTGCTAGACTGATAGTGTGTGTTAGTGTGTGTTAGAGTATCACTGCTAGACTGATAGTGTGTGTTAGTGTGTCACAGCTAGACTGATAGTGTGTGTTAGTGTGTCACAGCTAGACTGATAGTGTGTGTTAGTGTTCACAGCTAGACTGATAGTGTGTGTTAGTGTTCACAGCTAGACTGATAGTGTGTGTTAGTGTGTCACAGCTAGACTGATAGTGTGAGTTAGTGTGTCACAGCTAGACTGATAGTGTGTGTTAGTGTGTGTTAGTGTTCACAGCTAGACTGATAGTGTGTGTTAGTGTTCACAGCTAGACTGATAGTGTGTGTTAGTGTTCACAGCTAGACTGATAGTGTGTGTTAGTGTGTGTTAGTGTTCACAGCT
>JAPMUY010004965.1:0-2500 GCA_026901105.3 Galaxias olidus | reverse complement strand
CTGTCTGTAGTATTTAGATTCCCTGTGTATTTGGTCTTTGATCTGACCTGTCTGTGGGTAGTATTTAGATTCCCTGTGTATTTGGTGTTTGATCTGACCTGTCTGTCTGTAGTATTTATATTCCATGTGTATTTGGTCTTTGATCTGACCTTTCTGTCTGTAGTATTTAGATTCCCTGTGTATTTTCTTGTCTTTGTCCATTATTGTGTGTTCCTTGCGTCCAGCGGTCGATTCAGTAAAGACCTCTTGGAGACTGCATTTCCCTGTAATTCTGTCTTAGTAACTGCAGTGATTCTGATTTTGAACCAGCCCAGGGCTGCCAACCTTTCCGAAAACTTTGCGTCAGAGACAATCCTCCATTTGCGGGCACGGCGATTTAATGTAGAGATTGGGGTTGGCACCGCACGTGGAAAGTAGCATTTCAATGTTATTTCTTTAATAGTTGGTGCAAGGATTAGAAGTTATGAAACTAGGGAAATGGCTGTAAATAGTCATGTTTCTTCAAGTACAAAGACGAATAAATGTCTACTGCGTGCAGTGACCTATGGTCATGAGGGTGGGTCATGACCGAAAGAACGAGATCGCGGATACAAGCGGCGGAAATGAGTTTCCTCCGGAGGGTGGCTGGCATCTCCCTTAGGGATAGGGTGAGAAGTTCAGCCATTCGTGAGGGACTCGGAGTAGAGCCGCTGCTTCTTTGCGTAGAAAGGAGCCAGTTGAGGTGGTTCGGGCATCTAGTAAGGATGCCACCTGGCCGTTTCCCTAGGGAGGTGTTCCAGGCACGTCCAGCTGGGCGGGGGCCGCAGGGCAGACCTAGGACCAGGTGGAGGGATTATATCTCCACACTGGCCTGGGAACGCCTTGGAATCCCCCAGTCAGAGCTGGTAAATGTGGCCCGGGAAAGGGAAGTTTGGGATGCCCTGCTGGAACTGCTACCTCCGCGACCCGACCCCGGACAAAGCGGATGAAGATGATGATGATGATGATGCGTGCAGTGACGACCCCAAGCTCAAAATCACGTACGCTCAAAAACTGTACTGTACTCATCTCTCATGCAGAGGTTTGGAAACGTTGGCAGCCCTGTATTAACGATGATTAATTCAGGGTGTTGCCCAATTTTTGGTGGTCTCGCTCTTAGCCTTCAGTTCAACAATACGTACGGCTCCATCAAGTTTCACAATTTGTCAGAGTACGAAGGGTTAAGGTGCTTGCATGACATTTTAGAGGATCTTACTGTCCTGGAGGTGAGCGCTGAGGCCACAGAAGATGCAAGTTAGGTGAAAATTAGGTGGAGGAGATGGAAGAAGCTACTGAGATTTTGGAGGACGCTAGGCAAATGCGCATAGATTATTCAGAAGCTACTCTGCATGAGGAGAGTTATTTTGAAAGTGATGAGGATGGTTTTGATTAGGAGACTAGATTCAGTGATACTCAGAAACTGGACTTTGTGGCATTTTTCTTTTTGCACTTATTGCCTTACTTTCCATCTTGAGATCTTATCACCCTTCCTAAGGATGCTAGAACATTACTGAGAACTCAAACTCACTATGTGGTGGAGGGTGGAGGATAGACGCAGTGGACTTCACTGGTCTGGTATATTGCAGTCTTTGGTAGAAGGATCTACTTTGATACTTTAAATAAATATAGACGGTGTTCTATTGTTTAAGAGCTCAAACATGGAGCTCTGGCTAATACTGGGACTCCTTGTAAACCAGCCAATGAAGGAGCCGGTCATTATTGGATTCTTTTGTGGGCCACAAAAGCCAAACAGATCTTTCAAATGAATGAGACTTTACTTAGGAACTCAGGGATCTTGGGAGGGGGGTTGTCTATGATGACTATGATGGCAGGAGGTTTGGACACCCAGCAAGATCTTTCACGAAAAACACAAAAGCACACAACGGGTATCACGGTTGCGATAAATGCACAAAGCGTGGGCAACATGTAGGCAGGAGAATGACTTCTCCATTAACGGATTGTCCTCTTCGCACAGATGAGTCCTTTAAGATGAGGCAGGAGGAAGAGGATCATGATGAAGGTCCACATGCGTTTGACGGTTTTCTTGGAATAGGCATGGTCTCGCAATTTTCGTTACATTACATGCATCTAGTTTGTTTGGGGGTTGTTTGCAAGCTTCTACTTATTTGGCTCAGAGGACCTTTGGTCTTTAGATTACCTGCTAGAATAGTTGACGTTCTCTCAGAGCAGATAATACAAATGTGACCGCTGGAAGGCAACAACATTCAGACTGTTTCTTCTATATCCCGGCCTGTTGTATTAGCTTCCACCATTGATAGTATGGTATACCATTTTCAGGAGTCTTTTTTTGGTTTATCTGTATTTGAGTCTTCCCAGGCTACGGTTCAGAAGGAGGAAAACAACAAGTACAAGAATGAGACAGAAAATGTTAAGGGAGAAACCTGGGTGAGAAACCTGATGAAACAAAAGAGGTCGCCAATCTGAGAGCAGGTATGGCTAATAATGAAAAGATTGTATATAT
>JAPMUY010004962.1:242500-348869 GCA_026901105.3 Galaxias olidus | reverse complement strand
AGCAAAGAGATCTATAATCCCACTGCCCCCTCCCTGCCAAAACCTGATCACCCTGGGTCCCCTGCCCTCCTAAATCCACACATCATCACCCCTACAAATCCAATACCTTTCATTAAGCTCCATCGCTCCATCCCTCTCTCATTCTCCATCGTTCTCTTCCTTACCCCCTTACTTCTCTCTTTTTCTTATTCCCTCTCTCTCTTTCTTACCACCCCCCCCCCCTCATCCCTCTCTCTCTCCAGACCTCCTCTTATCCCTGTGCAATCCAATCACAGAAAGGTCTCCTCTGTTGGTAAGGCTTAGTCAGAGGGACTGCACTGTACTGTCCACCCCCACGGCCCCCGGCCCCAAATCCTTTCAATTACCGGAGACACACACATGGCGCCTCTCCCCGTATGTCTCTGTGTGTGTGTGTGTGTCTGCGTGTGTGTGTGTGTGTGTGTCATATCCAGCGTTCTGTCTGTGATTACTCCTCGACAGCGTGTCACTGCACTGTGTGTATGAGGCTAAAAACACGGTGACGTGCCGGCGAGGTCACGAGGGGGGGGGGGGTTGATCTAAGACCTCCGCCTCGGTCCCTCCCCAGGCAGAGCACTTAGTCCCTGCTTATCTCTCACAACGCGTGCCTTGTGGTCCTCTGACTGACTCCTTCAAAACGCATTCTGTTTTCTGACAACCGTGCGCGTGTGTGTGTGTGTGTGTGTGTGTGTGTTTTGTGTGTGTGAGAGACGCCCTGCCGCGCTCACCACTTCGTAGTGTCCGTACTGCGCGGCCAGGTGCAGGGGGATGTGTCCGTCCTGGGACACGCCGTTGACGGAGGCCCCCGCGCGCAGCAGCAGCAGCACCGACTCGGCCTTGCCCTGCCAGGCGGCGTAGTGGAGCGGGCGCATTCCTGCAGGGGGCGGCAGAAAGGCTGGATCAGCGCCACGGGTCGACTTGACTTGTCTGTGTGTACAGCATGGACGTTAACCCCGCATGTAGGCTGATGGAGAGATATGACGCTTCGGTAAACTCAGGACAGGCTGTGCCCGGCGTTAGATTCAGTGGCCCACCAGCGGCAATACGTTGTTTGAAAGCACCATTGTAAAGGTGTACCGCATTTAAGCTTCTTTGGGTTTGGAACAAGCCAGGGTTTATGCTGCAGTAATCTAATGTACATTCTGTCTGCGTAATGGAAACATACAATAGTCAATGAGCTGCAAAACATATGGCAGCTGACAAGGGAGTCAATCCCCGAGGAATTAACGTACCTACCAGGCTTTATAACCTAAAGGTCGAGTCAATAAAGGCCAGTCATAAAAGCCTGTGTGTGTGTGTGTGTGTGTGTGTGTGTGTGTGTGTGTGTGTGTGTGTGTGTGTGTGTGTGTGTGTGTGTGTGTATTTGTATATGTGTGTGTGTGTGTGTGTGTGTGTGTGTGTGTGTGTGTGTGTGTGTGCGCGGTACCGTTGCTGTCCTTGACGTCCACCGTTGCCTGGGCCTCCAGCAGGGCCTCCAGCAGGGCCGTGGTTCCAGTGAGACAGGCGTGGTGCAGCGCCGAGAACCTGTTGGCACGACGGCCCACACACACACACACACACACACACACACACACACACACACACACACACACACACACACACACACACACACACACACACACACACACACACACACACACACACACACACACACAGAGAGAGAGATCAGGGGGATATGAGAGAGTAATGGCTGACTGCGCCTAGCTTCAGGATAAACGAGGGGCCTACGTCTATATGTCAGGGGAGCGAGGGGGCTCTGTCTGTTAGGAGGGAGTTGTTGTTGTTGTTGTTGAGCCCCCTCTCACAGAAGCTGCTGTTGAACCCAGTGAAACCACACGCCACCCAGAGAGTTCCAGTCACTTTGTTTTTCCATTGACCCAGTAACACACCCACCACCACATCACTCCCAGTAACACACACACACCACATCACTCCCACCGTCACACAGTCACTGCCCCCCCCCCCCCCCCCCCCCCCCCCCCCCCTGGGAGGAGGATTTCAATTCCAGATCACTAGACAGCCTCGTAAAGACACCCAAGTAAAAGAAAACACGCTTTCTATGTCGTCGAGCGAGACCGCAGCGTAAAGCCGAGGCAGGAGGGCCGGAGGTTCAGGGGGAGTGGGGGGGGGAGTGGGGGGGGGGGGGGGGGGGGGGGGGCTCCTGCTTGGAGGCCTCTCTCTAAGTGGAAAGATAACAGTGCTCGGTACCAGGACCAGACTCTCTCTCTCTCTTTTCCAAAACACAACCCTTCCCAGCCCCTCCACTTACACCTCTCTCCCTCTCTCTCTCTCTATCTCCCCTCTCTCTCCCTCTATCACCCTCTCTCTGAGAGCTTTTATCTGTTCGGGGGGGGGGGGGGAATTGGAGAGGCTGGGCGGTAAATAAAACATAAAAGCCCAAACTGTCTGGTGAGGAGGAGGAGGAGGGAGAGAGAGAGAGAGAGAGAGAGAGAGAGAGGGAGGGAGGATTTGGCCTTTCCCTGTATGGTTTCTGAGCACCGGGGTGTTAGGTGTGTTGGGGAACGGACTCACGAAAAGGGGGTTGGCCCTCCGGAGGTTCTCCGGAAGGAAGGGGGGACAGGAGAGGAACAGGACGAGGTCCTTCTCTATTGGCTGTTACTACTATGGTACCAGCACCACCACATGTAAATCACTACACTCTCTCTACACACGCACACGCGCACACACACACACACACACACACACACGCCTTCTAGTCAGAGCACAGGCCACAGCCACGCAGTCCTCCTCCCTCGGCGATGACCAGAAATACCCAGCGAGAGGACGCTGTCAGTCAACGCTTCTGTGTGTGGCTGGACGAATAATAACCACGAAACAAACAAACGGTTCTGCCGAGGAGGAAGAGGAGGAGGAGACAGCCAGGGAGAGCCAACACAAAGAGAAACAAAGTGTCTCTTTAGGGAAGGGTTGGTGCACTAGTTGTTCCCTTTCTGTCTCTTTATGGGACGTTTTTAGACGACAAGGGGGGGGGGGAGCATCTCCTAGGACAGGGAGGAGATTATTTAGGGGGAGCGACGGAGAGAGCCAAAAAAGATACGACACTATACTGAGTGTGTGTGTGCGTGCGTGTGAGAGAGAGTGCGAGTGTTTGTGAGAAAGTGTGAGTGTATGTGTGTGTGAGTGTGTGAGAGAGAGAGTTTGTGAGAAAGTGTGTGAGAGTGTGTGCGAGTGTGTGTGTGTGTGTGTGTGTTTGAGAGAGAGAGTTTGTGAGAAAGTGTGTGTGAGTGTGTGTGTGTGTGTGTGTTTGAGAGAGAGAGAGACACCGAGTGAGCGAGCGACCGCGCCAGCCCCAGAAGCGCTCGGGGCAGAGAGAGAACGATCCCTTTGCACGCTCCGCCAGCCTCACTCGGGGTGGAGAGGATGGAACCTGACGTGTGGGCTCGGCTCCCTCGAAGACACGTAGGAACCCCGCGCTGGAGCGCCGCGCTGCCCTAAGAGCCCACGGAGCCGAGGGCGCAGCCGGCTATAGTCTATAGTCCTCTTAATGGTACGTGTGAGGGAGATGAATCAATCCGGAAAAGTACAGCCACCCCACGTTTTAAAGACTCCCGACGAAGGTCTGACGATCCGGCACTTATTTCATCGTCCGCCAGGAAAAAGAAAAACCGCTCATGTAAACCGGCTTTGACGGGAATTCACACCCTCGGAAGGGCTTTCGGGAGGGGAGAGGCAGGGAAGGAGAGCAGACAGTTGAAGTGGATCCTCCCCTGAACAGAACCAGCTGGGGCAACAGAACTGAAGGATGACCCCCCACCCCCCCCACGCTGCAGAGAAGATTGTTTATTTTCTCTTCATCTTCTCTGCTACTGCTCCAGGGACAAATCACTCCATGGAAGGCATCCAGGAAGTGTAAAGTGTAGCGGTTAGCGTCTGGACCTGTCTCTGCCCTCAGAGGGGGAGTTCCGGTCTCCATGGGGGCTATCCAACTAGTAGTACGAGTCCGCGTTGGGGCCGGGGGGAGGACTTCAGACTGGGCCGGGGCTGTAGGAGAGAGGACGTCGGCGGGGGCGGGGCGGAGCGGAGCCGCGGGGAGGCGGGGAGAGGCCGGGAGGTAGACAATCGCTCCTCTGTCGGGTGCGTTCGTGTGGCCCCGTCCTGCCTCTCCAGCTCCCCCCGCCACCGTCCTGGTCCCCTCGCACCACCTGACTAGTGAGGAGCGGGGTGTTTAAAGAGCCCTGTCCCCTCTTTACTCTCTCTCCCTCCCTCCTCTTTCTTCCCCCTCTCACGGGCCCCCCTCTCCTCGGACGCGGGCCGCTCTGGGAGAACGAGGGCCTCCGTGACCTTACCTCTCGTCGCGACCACCGGAGTGCGTGTGGAGAGCCAGGGAGAACACAGGGAAGAGAGACAGAGAGAGAGGGGATATTTATGGAGGGAGCGGCGGAGGAGAGGGAGAGCGTAGTGACCCGCTTCACGCTGTGGGGGACCTGCCTACTTCAGGGACCCAACCCCCCCCCATAGACCCCCCCTTGTGCTGGGGGTTGAAGTGGTGTCATCCCTGCAGACTGGAATGCACCGGGGTAGTATTTCAAACGCATGGGCCCCTGCACGCACGCACGCACGCACGCACGCACGCAAGCACGCACGCACGCACGCACAGGCATGACAGGTGAGTATAGAAACACACACACACACAGTTACACACAGGCACACACACACTGCCCAGCCCAGTCCCGTCAGACAACTAACCACCAGCCGGTGAGCAAGACAGAGAGGGAGAGTTTTACGGCACGGTGTCACGTCAAAAAAGGACATTCCCGCTGACAGTGCCACATTCCTGGGGTGACCTGGACGCTCCCTCCTCCAGCCAGACTGTCTGCCCGGCTCTGATTGACTGACTGACTGACTCACAGGCCGGCAGGACGGGGGGAGGGGAGGGGGGAGCGCGGGGTCGGCTGTCCGGCTGTGAGTCAGGTCCCTGGGTCTACGGCTCTACGGGTCTACTAGGCCGCCTGGATTCCCCCTGTCAGACGGGTGCTAAGCGTGTCCGTAAACCTGTCTTCACTGCTGGGCCCCACGGGGACTTCTGTGGAGCCCCTTAAAGAGACGGAAGGGGTGGGGGGGGGGGGGGTAGCACAGAGTCAGCCAGAGTCTATCTAGACACAACAGGTACTTCACCTTATTTCTCGTAGGTGTTCCATACGATTAAACTACATGCAGCCTTGACTTTTACAAGGAGTTGTTAATGAGAGCAGGTTGGGGCTTGCTGGCGTATATTGGAATAAATGCAACTGCCGTAAATTCACACAGAGACGTATACCGCGCGCCTTAGGCAGGGAACTGGGCTGGGCTGGGCTGGGCTGGGCTGGGCTGGGCTGGGATGACTCCTATAGAAGCCTTTATAGCCTCATTTAGGTGCCTAAAAACATGCCCGTTTTGTCAAGGCCTACAACTGAACAAATTCTAACTATTTGTCATTTGATTATTTATTTACTACCAATTTTGATTGCTTTAACTATAACCAGGGGTGTAAAAAAATGTCTCTCGGCCAAACTGGATAATCTGCGGTCAAAAAAAGACTGACAGCGTGGCAGATATGAACGTAGCCTAGTAGGCTCCCCTAAACTTGTAGTCTAATAATAATAATACAAATAATGATGATCTAACAGCGTGGTTTTTTACATTAGTAATTGAAACATGAATCTAAAACCGTATTGGCATGGCTAACGTAACCAAGGCTAAAATGTTCGTGATAGTAAAACCATTTCTAACACCTGCCACATCCATAGCTGCGCGTTATTGTTATCGATTATAGTGTAAATTGCTGCTTTTTTAACATAGTTACGTTGTCCTCCGTGTTCGTTACGTAAAACGAGTAGGCCTATGATAGTTATAAAATATAGCAGTCGGCCTAGTTTAACAGTGTTGCATTATTATGAGTGTGTTATGGTTTGCCATTGTTCGCTGTCATTATGCTCCGGTACTTAATAAAATAGAACTACAACCCTGACTATAACGCTTCCTTTTCTTTGTAAAGTGTCCTTGGGTTACTTGAAAGGGGCTCTTGAATTCAAGTCAATATTGTTATTTAAGACGGTCCACATCAGTTTACATAAAACTCTTCGTTTGTAAGCAAATACTTCTAATAAACCGCTGGTTTATAAAGGCAGAGTAGGAATATATTCGGAGAGCCGTTTGGCCATGCATCTCGCTAGCTGGTGTGAGTAGCCAGGCTTTTGGTAGCCAGGCCGGCGTGTCTCCAGCAGAGTTTTCCCCAGTGGCGGGGGGAGGGGACCTCTGCCTCCCGTGTCAGGGCCGGGCTGACGGCTCCTGGCAGGCCGTTCCTCCGAGGGCTCCAGAGGAACACAAAAGGGGCCCCGCGGGGCTCCCTTCTCAGAGCAGGGCCGCCCCCACACTGGCATGGCCCATTCAGGCTCCGGCCCATTCCAGCGCCGCTCGCCATGGAAACGGAGCCCCAAAACAGAGCCCAAACAGCCCCGCTGGAAACGTCAATGGAGACTCCCGATACTAATTTGTCTCCGCAGGACGAGGAGAGGACCTATTCTTTTAGCGTGCTACGGCGTCGGCCCTGTTTGTTTAGCTAGCCTTTCTCAGGAGGAAAGAAACACAGTCACAGTCACCGTCTCACACACACACACACACACACACACACACACACACACACACAGTAAGCAAACATTTGCAAAGTGAGTGAGTGATGAATGGGACACACTGGGACACACACACACACACACACACACACACACACACACACACACACACACACACACACACACGCACGCACGCACGCACGCACGCACGCACGCGCACGCACGCACGCCTACTACTACCCATAGGCATACAAACACAGCTTAGATCTTGCCTGGCGACGGCAGCCATGCCTTGACTTCAGTGGATGTGACTAAGAGGCTTTCACTGAGTCCGTCTCTGTGCCTGTCTGCTGCAGGTCTTTACCTGAAGGGAACATCCAACCCAGCATAGTCACATCCTCACTCACCAGCACTGCCAACACGGAAGGGGGAACATTCCAGCAGTTTTCGCAAACACCCACGGCAACATTCACACACACACACACACACACACACACACACACTTGCACACACACACAAGATAAACAAGGGTCCGCGTGGTCAACACGACGTGATTTGACATCTACACTAATGGTCAGGTAGGAGGAGGCTTCAGACTCGGAGGAGGTGGAGGAGGAGGGGGAGAGAGGAGGTTAGGCTGTTGCGATCAGATCCCGTGTCTGGTAGCAGAAACACTACTACAGTCTGGAGTGCTGGCTTTGAGCTTAACACTGCGCGACCTAACACGCTGCCAGCACCGATGAATAATGAATGACCTTTCCCTCCGCTTGCGATTCCCGGTCCCCACGGAAGCCATTAGCCTCTGTCACACAGACAGATACAGACACAAACCCAGATACACACACACACACACACACACACACACACACACACAGAGATAGAGAAAGACACACACACACACACGCACAAGCACAGATACAGACACACACACACACACAGAGAGATAGAGAAAGACACACACACACGCACAAGCACAGATACAGACACACACACACAAAGAGACACACACACATTACCACTCATCCATGCTGCTAATTGGCCTTCCAAACACATCATCCACTAGGTTTTCTTTTGTTTTCCTCTCTCACTCACTCACTCACACACACACTCACACACTCACACTCACACTCACACACACGCCGGACAGTCCCCCGCCGCACTGTGAGAAGTATGAACCCTTTCTCAACACTCCTATCTAATCGGACACGGTGCAGCCCTCTCCTTCTGACGCCAAACCATGACCCCTGGCCCCTCCAGGATCCCCCCCGCCCAGTCCTCCCATGCCCTCTGAGAGGCCAGAGGAGGAGGAGGAGGAGGAGGAGGGGTTGGAGATGCTAAACAAGCACTGGGCCTGGGTCTTGTCCGGTGATATACGGCGTACCAACGTCCCCCGCTTCCTCACTCGTCTGTTTTTCTTACGGCTCTCTGAGGGGCCTCCTCTTATCGGAGAGCACTCCGGTCGGATCCTCCTCTCACGTTGTCACACTGTTTACTTAAAGCTGCGGCGCGGGAGAGAGAGGCACCTAGCATAGCTTTCCGTGCCGTTCAAAGTCATCAAAGTCCACAAATCTTTGACCAAAAAATAAATGGAAAAAAACGTATATGCTGACGGATTCAGTGAATTTACAGCAGTTAGGCGTTTGCCAAGAGTTTGCTCAAACTTGGCGTGAACTACTTTGTGGGAACTTTTAACGTTACGCAAGAGCCCCCGCGATTCCTTTAGAAAGCCACACAGAATCCCTGCACATCACTGAGTCATCAATGAGGTGGTATTCTATCAGAGACGGAGAGCGACTTCAAGAGGCGATGGGGCTAGGGGGGGGGAGAGGAGGAAACGGATCAACCGAGACAGACGCCGTCAAAACCAGTTGAATCCAAAAAAAAAAACAAGAAGGAAGAGAACTAGCCGAGGGGGAAACCAGAGCCCGTTGTTTCTCTGTCGAGTGCTATGCTAATGGGCGGTGAGACGGGGCCGTCTGCGTTTCCACTGGAAGCAGGTGACTGGGCGGAGGGGGGGGAGGGGGGTCAGCAGACGGCAGTGGAAGGGCCCGGGGCCATGGAGAACACAGGAGGTGGAGTGGAGCCCAACCCCGTCCGGATTTAAAGAAGGAACGTTTTCACCTCGGACACCTCCACCGTGTGGTCACCCGGTCGTACGCACGCACGCACGCACGCACGCACGCACGCACGCACGCACGCAGAGTTTGGCCTACCACTCGGCTTTACTCTCTGTTGACTCTGCAAGCAAGAAATGACAAAAAAGACTACTTCCAGAATCAATGGGCCAAGGGCCAAAACCCTGTGTTTAATAGAGATCACAGCTTTTTATTATGGTTTAAGGGTTTCGGTAAGCACTTGGAACAGTGCTTGTAGTTGTACATTAAATGGTGTAAATCCTGGTTTATTGAAACAGAGGGAGCTGCATAACGACTGTACCTAGAGTAGTTTGTGAAATCGCTGGGGGGAGAGAGAGAGAGAGAGAGAGAGAGAGAGAGAGAGAGAGAGAGAGAGGCATCATCAGAAAGGCACCCAGCGTTCATTTTTTGGAGCGCGGATTCCGTCGTCACTCACCCGTCCGTATCCTGGTAGTTGACGTTCAGCTTCTTTGTGGAGCCCAGCAACTCTGCAAGAGACAAAAAAAAAACACAAAACCACACGACATTGAGATCCAGGAGCAACACGACGCTCCACTCGGTAACCTGGAACAGGAAGAAGATGAAGCTGTTGACAGCACATTGGTCAAATCAGCCCTAAAACACCTGGAGCTGGCTGGGCTGAAGGGCAGCAGGATCCAGGTGTCTGAGGAGAACCAGGCCCTGGTCCAGAGTTCAGACCCCTGTCCACTGGCCCCTGTCAGCCTGAGCTAGATCACTCAGACCGAGGCCAGACCAGACCAGCGGCCCTCGTAAATCTGGCCCTCTTTCTCTTTCTCTCTCCAACTCCTCAGGGCACTTCATTAGCCCCTGAACCTAGCTTGACCTTTTGCGACCAGGTCAGGGCACTTTACATTGCTTCGACCCTGGGAGGGAGAGGGAGGAGGACGGGACTGGGTGGGGGGGGTGTCTCCTTTGATCACCAGGGGCGCACCCCCTTGCTCCTCTCTCACACCCCCCATCACCGCCTCTCCTCAGCTCAGTATGTGGGACTTTTAAAAGAGAGAGAGCGGGACAATGCCGTTGTCACTGAACGCGACAGGAGCCCCCCCCCTCCCCGCCGGCCTGTGGGGGCTGTGAGGCTCCAGACCTGTCAGCGGGAAGGAGATGTCTATTGGAGGGAGTCGTCAGCGAGGTGATCGATCAACGCGAGGGCCCTTTGCAGCGCCCAGCGACGTCTCCCCCCACAATGACCACGGACACACCACAGCCAGGCCAGTGACCTCCTCTCCCAGCCCGTGCTGACCGACAGCGACCTCCCCCTTGTCATCGTGGAAAAAGGAAAATCGGTCTCTCACCGACGCGCGACGCGGTTGCGTCACATCCGACAGACGTACGCGAACTTTCTTCTACAGATTTCCCTCAAACTCCGGGTCTAGCCTGTGTAAACCCAGCCGGGCCTGCGTTCAGTCAGCGTGTCATTCCGACACCACGGCCCTCGCGCTCCGCACTCTAAGCAGGGCTCCGAGGAGCATGATCCGCTGGGAATTCCAGTCTTGGATTGTAAGTGAACTGTCCGAGAGGTCTTAGCGCTTCCTCTGAGTCACGTCACAATCAAGAGCACAGAGCACTGAGTCATAAAAGTCTGTTGATATGAAGAAGCTAAAGCCCATAGAAACAGTCTGAAATACTATAGTAGTAATAACAACTGGATTTAAAGTACACTAATATGGGTTTCATATTAACCACATATAGGCTTTTGAGGTTTGCGTATTTTACCGTGTGCGAGTGTGTTTATGAGTGTGTGCTTCTGCTTCCTCTACCCCCGACCCTGGTGTCTGTGAAGGTCAGTCCCACTCTGCAGGGGTCACTGTTTTACTGCCAGGGGTCAAGGGGCGGGCCCCTGGGGGCCGACAGAGAGGGGGGGGGGGAAGACAGGTCCCAGACAGTGCATACATCCCCAGCTTGGAAACCCAGGCGACAGGCGACCCCCCCCGCCCCCCCGTCCCACTCTGCTCATTATGACTGGGCTGGGGCCAAGGCTGGGCTTCAAGGTGGCACCGCGGCTTCTTAAAGAAGTAGGAGGAAAAACGTCAACAGTGTTCCTTTGAAGTGACGTTTCTATTCGGGACCTCGGCAACCGCAGCCCAGTCCCCCCCCCCAGGGATCTCTGTGCCGCTTTGATAATGACCTGAATTCCATAATTAATGGGAATAACTCAAATATATATATATATTAATATATACACACGCAAGGAATGGGTGTGCACGTACACGGCCGTACACCCACAGACTCTGTAAAACTGCAAAGCATGCACAAAAACACACACACACACACACGCACGCACACCCACCCGCAAACATAAAATTAGGTCAGCCATGGGAACTCTTGTTTGCTCTCAGAAAGTCTTCAAAACCTCCCGCCGCCATGCAGACAAACAACAGTCCCACTGATATCAGACTCCTGTCATGTGACGAGGCGGCCCAGGCTGGACGGCCTCCGCTCCGCTACGGGAAGCAGTTCGCCTGGCTGGCGCTGAACACGGGCGGCGATTGGCCCTTTGGAAGCTTTCGTCTGCGGCACATTCGTTCAGAGTTATTTTTAACGCTGTCGAGGGGAAGAGTGCCAGAGAGAGAGAGAGAGAGACAGAGCCTGTTGGTGGTGGAATCATTGAGTATTATTTTTTTTTTTACAATTTCAAACTTTAAAAAGCGACGTCGCGCTGATGCGCCGGACGGGGGGACGTTTTTGCTCGAGTGTGCATATTTTTGAGAAACGGCTCTCCCATTCAATCCGGCCTCAGCCTGCGTTTCTGGTGTGACTGCCCGCAACGGAATCTGTAGTAAAAATTCTCCTGACTAAAATTAGGCAACCGCTGCGAGAGTATCAAAACTATGAATACATGTCTGACCATAGCGCAAGTTCAGGCAACGCCTCATAAATCATTTTTGCTACTATGGGCTCAATTCACTGCGCTTAGGAGCTGGCAATAAACACGCAAAATGGCAGGTCATCATCTTCCCCGCTTCTCCCGTTGTGGTGCGCCATACAGTATTCAAATTCATGAAACCAGCGGCGCTAACAGCAACGGCTATGTTAAAGACACCTAAAAACCCGGGGGCCAACTCCAAAAGAGGCCCGTGTCAAAAACCGTTCCCTGAAAAGCGCCAGATCTCTCCTTCTCCTCCTTCGTCGTCGTCGTCGTCCTGCCAAAAGACTCCCACACACTTGCGATCCCATCATCTAAATCCCACTATAAACAACCGTAATAGCTTTCAAAAAGGAGCTATAATCAAAACGCAGCCCTTGAGTCTTTCTATCCGCTGATACAGTAGGAGGGGATCCGTATGGCTGGCTGTGTGGTTTCGGATGGCTCGTCTGGTCCGGGTCCAGAAGGACTCTGTGGTATCAGCTCTCCACAACAACAGCGCACGCTCTCCTGTTACTGGCCCCCCTGGAGCGGTCCAATGTTCAGCGCTGCTATTAAACAGGCCACAACGCATTCAAAGGGACTCATGCACATTACATAACATATTTCACGATAGTATACGATAATATAATATGATATAGTATAACATATAATATAATATAATACTATATTCTATTCTACAGTACTGTAGTAGCAGTAAATATAGGGATTGTAAAGTAATGTGATGCTGCAGTTTGTGGGTTTACCATTGTCCAGTCATTTCCCTATTGTACACCACTGTGTCCCTAATAACAGCCTTCAGTGGGACTCAACAAGTCGGCCAGCCAACAGAGGCCGTGATTAAAGAGTAAGACCAAAGCCTTCTCCCCCTCCTCTCGACAAATTGAGGCTTGGTTTGTTTGGAAACGGAGACGGGTCGGCCCGTCTGATCCCGGCGCGGCGTCCGTTTGAAGTCGGCCCGGAGTCGCGCCACGTGAGCGCCGCGAGGAGCGATGGGCGAAGCCGGCGCTTCACATTTTCCAGCTTCCGCTTTTCAGGAGTCCACCGCCGCCGGCCTTCCCACGACCTGGCGCTGGAAGGCCGGAAAAACTGAAGCAGCGGCGCGCGTGCAGCGTGTTTGGCTAAGGAAGGAGCGGGATGGGCCGGAGGCGCTCTTATCTGCCGAGGGAAAGGGAACGGCCAGCCGGCAGGTCACCTAGCGACGGGCCCAGAGAGTCGCTGGCGGTGGCGTGCTTCCTTATCTGGGCTCGGGGGCAACGGACGGGGTCTGGAGGTCTACCAAAGGGGAGGCCGTTTCATTGGCTGAAGGCGATGTTTGGAAAGGGCTCGGCCTAACAGAAACCAGACAGGCTTCCCCACCACGTCGTCTAGACGCACGGCCAGAGTGGGCCGTAATCACACAGAGGTAAACAGCAGACCTCTTACATCTGTTTACTCAAACCCTCCTCACTCCTTACTCCTCCTCCTCCTCCTCCTCCATACGAGGGGCAAACGTCTCCTTTGGAATGAAGGGCGTCCCCGTGGAGCAGATCTGTCGGCCGGCGATAGGAAACGAAGGTAGGTGGAGAGGTGCCAAAGCTGCGTCTGTGCGGTCACCTCAGAGCCGAGGAGGCAGGGAAAAACCTCTCCCTGCGAGGGGCTCCTGGCATTCATCGTTCCCTTCCTAATCCCGTTTGAACTTCTGACTACCCCGGAGCAACAAAAACAAACACTACTATAAACATACTCAGTCATCAGGTAGAGGCACTTCCTTTGACCTCCCTCACGCTAGCTCTGGGAAACCGCACGCGCGCGCGTGTGTGTGTGTGTGCGTGTGTGTGTGTGTGAGTGTTTCCTACTATCCCTCCCTGAGTCCCTTGAGAGTGAGAGAGCCCTGCCTGTTCATGGGCGGCGAGTGTCTGCGGTGTCACTGTGTGTGTGTGTGTGTGTGTGTGTGTGTGTGTGTGTGTGTGTGTCTTTCTGTCCGTGTGAGAGAGGAGGGGGAGAGTGACGAAGGGGGAAAGTGGCAGCGGGTGTTTCCTGAAGCCACGGTCACCATCGCTTGCTCTCGCTTCGCCGGGCAGCATTGTGCCGGACCACCCGTGGTATTTTCAGCGCGCGGCTACAGAGAGCGGCCCGAGAGGGTCGGCTCACACAGGAGTTAGGGAACACCCTGCACTCAGCAGCCCGGCCGCGGCTTAAACACGCAGGATCCGTGTTTCATAACCCCGGGAATGGGACGGGGGAGGGGACAAAAACAATCAGAGGTTCCCCTAAATGTCTCCTGAAACATGGCTCCCTCTGCAAAGCGATTTCCCCACCTCGTTTTTCCTGCTTTGTACACAGTGCTCAGGCTGGCCAGCCCCCGGACCCGACCGCTCACGCCAGGCCCAGAGAAGCCCACCTCGGGTCCCCTACCGGCCCTCCTGTTGACCCCTTTCAGTTGACATGCGGGGTTTAGTCTTCAGGGCGGAACACTCCTCGCATTGTCACACACTTTTCCTGTCCCTTCCCTCACCTCTAAGGGGGAAGTGAGTGCTTGTGCAGGGTTTGTGCGTGGGTGTTTTTGTCTGTGGCTATCCAGTATGTGACCTTTGTGCACTGACGTGTGTGTAAGCTGTGTGTGTGTGTGTGTGTGTGTGTGTGTGTGTGTGCGTGTAAGCTGTCTGTGTGTGTGTGTGTGCGTGTGCGTGTGTGTGTGTGTGTGTAAGCTGTCTGTGTGTGTGTGTGTGTGTAAGCTGTCTGTGTGTGTGTGTAAGCTGTCTGTGTGTGTGTGTGTGTGTACTCCTGGTGTACCAGTGGGGCATTCCTACTGGAAGCACAGAGAGGAAGCAACCGTTGGCGCAGGAACCGCAGGGTGTGTGTGTGTGTGTGTGTGTGTGTGTGTGTGTGTGTGTGTGTGTGTGACGCTGGGCGCGCGGGCGACCTCGGCAGCGGCTTGGGTGTAACCTGGCCATGACATGAGGTGTCAGAAGAGGGGGGGGCTCTGTTGACATGGCCTCTCCTAGGCGTGGAGGAGCCCTCAGGAACAAAGCCGGGACTCGAGCTGGGCCCCATCGACACTTCCTTTCCCAGAGCCATTGTTCCAGGGGGGGGGGGGGAGGCTTAGCCATTGTGCCCCCGCACAGACCCCTCCCTCCCCCGGGGAGAGACACGGCCACAGACTGAACGACAGACACGGGGAGAGGGACTGAATGAGGGGGTGTGGGTGGGTGGAAGATGTATCTCAACTTTCAGCAGGCCCTCAGCTCTTTCTCTCAACTCTCCATAACTTATCCTCCGCCTCCCTTCCATCCCCATCCCCATCCCCATCCCCCTCCCCTCCCCTCCCTCCTCTCCTCTCTCTCTCTCCTCTCCTCTCCTCTCCTCTCCGCTCACGTAATCCTCTGATGACTATGGTCAGACCTCCACCTGCTTCCTTCATAATCCATTATTCAGCTGCACAACAACAACAACAACAACAACAACAGCAACAGCGGAGCAGACTGGCACTGACGTGGCGAGGAAACAACACATCAAACACTCAAAACTATCTGCCAGCTTAATCAGTGTCAATATATAGATATAAACCTATTAGAGTCACTGCTAGAATCAATTCAATACAAATGGAGGACCTACTGAGCTATAAAAGAGAATGGCTTGTCTGATAACAACTGACATGCGCCAGTCATATCGCTAGGTCACATGTCCACCGCGCCGTAACCTAGTGACGAGAGAGAGACCCCCCCCCCCCTCCCGCCTCGCAGCACACACTCCTCCTATCAGCAGACAGCGGCGGGCCGATAATCCCGCAGACGTCAGTGCACGTAGCGGGGGCAGATAGGAGTGACGTGGGCGGACCGTGCAGCACGGCTCCTATCTGGCCGGGCCGCGCTCTCGCCGGGGTCCATCTGGTCGCCACGACAACGACAACGCCCCCCCCCCTCAGCACGCTCTGGACGGCTGGGCTGGAATGTACAACAACCAACCGAGTCGTCCACGGAGATTCTCAATGGAGAGCCTCTCGGCGTGTACGGAGAAGGGGGAAAGGGGGGAAAAGGGGGAAGAGTATCCGACGTGTGTTTTGTTTTCTCTGCTCCAGATGAAGCGGCGGTGAAACCCGAGGCTCGGCGTTCCCAGGCCGGCTGGGCCGCGGCCGGCTCCGCCAGCGGGGAGTCTGGGGGTTTTTGGGGAGGTCCGGTGGCCGGGGCTTGGCGCGGGGAGCGGCGCCGCGGTATGCACATAATGATGAGCCGAGTGAGAGAGGAGTGTGCGGTCGCCGCACGCCGCGGGCCGCCCGGGGCCGGCGCACACAAGAGGAGATAGGGGAGGTTGTTTTTCAATGCCGAGCCACACACGCACACACACCCAGCTACACACACACACACACACACACACACACACACACACACACACACACACACACACACACACACACACACACACACACACACACACACACACACACGCACGCACGCACGCACGCACAGGCACACACGCACGCACGCACGCACGCACACGCACACACGCACACAGGCCCACCCACACACACACACACACACACACACAGACACACAGACACACACACACACACACACACACACACACACACACACACACACACACACACACACACACACACACACACACACACACACACACACACACACACGGTCAGAGGAGCAGGTTAAGGGAAATATTGATGTATCCTGTCAGCGGGTGAAACAGTCGTGCTGACTTTAACAAGGGTAATTCCGCTACGATCAGGGACGTATTTGGCCTGGTGGCCTTACAGTAACAGGCCAAATGAGTCCCTGATCGTGGCGGACCTCCCCTTTTTAAAAGTCAGTACACAAGTCAATGCAGTTCAACTGCCTCTGATTCACCTAACTCTAACAGAGTCAGTCAAAGGAAGGGGAGGAAACAATTCCCCGAAACCCACCGCACCCCATGCCATCTCCGGGGAGGTTCAAAGGGTAGCAGAGTGTAAACGTTTAAAAAGGGGGGATGCGGGGGGGAGGGGGGGGGGTCATCTCTCGTAGCCCATTGACTGTGGAGCTGGCGGGGCTGGACTGGCTGGCCTTAGGCTGTCTGTCTGACTCACAGGTCTGCAGTCAGGAGCACGACCCACTTCTATCAAACTCCAACCACTAAACTGAAAGAGCCTGAAGGCCTTCCTGTAGTCATAGGGAGATCTGCAGCACTAAAAGCCTTCCTGTAGTCATAGGGAGATCTGCAGCACTAAAAGCCTTCCTGTAGTGATAGGGAGATCTGCAACACTAAAAGCCTTCCTGTAGTCATAGGGAGATCTGCAGGACTAAAGGCCTACCTGTAGTTATAGGGAGATCTGCAGGACTAAAAGCCTTCCTGTAGTCATAGGGAGATCTGCAGCACTAAAAGCCTTCCTGTAGTCATAGGGAGATCTGCAGGACTAAAGGCCTTCCTGTAGTCACAGGGAGATCTGCAAGACTAAAGGCATTCTCCAAGACTCAATCAGGGACTTAAAAGTACTTTGTACATTCGAGGCACGGGCAAAGACTAAATATCTAGATATTCAAATATGATTTAGGTTACAAAGATGTAGCTCGTACCATCTGAAGGATAAAAGAAAAAGGCAATCACGTTTTCCATCTACAAAGTGTTTTCCAGTAGTGCAGGAGGAGGCTGGTACTTCCTGTCAACGACTCGAGGTATGGCCATTATGCTACCGCGTGAGCTCAAGTAAATTAGGAAAACAGGTCACATTTTTCCCCAGGATCATGGAACAGGCGTAGACCATCCCTAAAAGGAACACTGGTGTGAACCTCATCCGGTTCCCTATTTAACCACTGCCACGACATGAGATCTGGATATACAGAGATGACCTTGGTGGTTCAAACCAAGAACTCGGGTCTTCAAAGCCAGGCCTTCCTCAAAGACCCGGAATTGTATAAGGGCTGCGACACAATGACATCTTTAATGCACACGTCACGTACACGACTCACAGACGTTCTAGTAGGTGGTTCAAGTTGGTCATTTGATCTGTTCCACACCAGTGCACTTAATGTAGAGTGTGGCCCCTGTGCGTGTGATAGATTTTGTTTCTCTCAAATAGAGCCAGGCTTAGAAGTTGTGTTTTTCTTCGTCTGCCTAATCATATCAATAAGAGCTTATATGACAAAACATTTTACAAACTCCTGGGTGTCCAATGGATTCAACTATTGAAAACCCATGGATAAATACAGGCCGAGCGTTCGGACACAGGGAAGTGTTACGCAGCATAATCCAAAAGGGTGACCTACTGGGGGGCGAGCTCGCTCTGCTCGAAGGCAAATGATGATCCGGGCACGCGGAGGGGTGGGGGGGGGGGGGCTGGACTCTGCGTTGAAATCCACTTTCAAGCATGAGAGAGCACACTGCTGACCAGGGCGCGCCACTGCGCCGGCCCACACGTCACCAAGCCCGTGTCCCTCCTCTCGGGGGCCGAGGGGAGGGACAGAGCAGGGCACCAAACACAGCATCGACTGACTGTGTTATGTGCTAACGCTGTGGACATTGAGATGTCAGCGGTGGGATATCGAGTCAGAGGACACAAACGCTGGCAGAGACAAAGAGCCTGGACGAGTGCCAGACATTTTTCCGTAAAGCCGCATGTGTCGACCGCCAGGCAAAATAGTACGGCCCGCAAAACGGTGTTCAATAAAACCCGATGCAAGTCCAAACCAAACACGCTCCTCGCATTTACACCCTGAAGAGAGACAGCCCTGGTTTGTCTTCAAAGTCTGGGAGAAATGGAAGTTCCCATAGATCACCGGGGGAGGGGGGGGGGGGGTGCCTGAGTCACTGTAAATCATGGCTCTCTGATGCCTTTACCAGCTCCGCCTCAGGGGGGGTGTGTGTGTGTGTGTGTGTGTGTGTGTGATTGAGAGTGTCCGCGCCTCTGGTGCAATGAACCCCGCAGTCTGCGGAGTGGAGCTGCCAATCACCGGGCCTAATGGGCACGTCCGTGACGACGCGGTGCTGGAGCCGGCCCCGTGAAGGAGAGGGCCGCGAGAAGGACTTTCATCCCTAACCCTAACCCCAGTGACACGGCCAGGCAGCTGCAGGACGGGTCGCTGGAGAGAGAGAGAGAGAGAGAGAGAGAGAGAGAGAGAGAGAGAGAGAGAGAGCGAGAGCGAGAGAGAGAGAGAAAGAGAAAGAGAGAAAAGAAAGAAAGAAAGAAAGAAAGAAAGAAAGAAAGAAAGACAGAAAGAAAGAAAGAAAGAAAGAGACAGGGAAAGGCAGAGGCAGAGAGAGAGGCCCATGCTAGCAGGGTTCAGGATGGGGCTGAAGGTGTCGGCGCTATGGCACCAAGAGCCCTGGAGAAAGATCCGTGTATTTGTTGTGGCCTTTAGTTCACTTGAGCCTTTAAGAGAAGGCTCGGAAACAGGGTTGGGGGAAATAATAGAGGAGAGAAAGAGGGAAAGTTTTCTTTGGCACAGGACAACAACTAAAAAATCCATCCCTGCTGTTTCATAACAAACAAAATAAGTGGCATAATTATGCGTGTTAAGGTCTAGCACAACCACAGCTGTAATTTGTTGGGTAACTGCTGAGAAATGTGAGGAGGTTAAGAAAACAAAACAGGTCATTACAAGGCAAATTCCCAATCTCCTTGCAAGCAAAAAAAAAAAAGATTTTATCTAAATTTCAGTTTTTAAATTAGTTGTAGGCTACTTCTGACTGGTGGAGTGTCTCGTCAAGGAAATCCCGGTCCACGTAAAGTTCAGTTTTCTCCAATTTCAATAAACACCACAACACACAACCACCACACCAGACAACCTAGGTACAGCCAAAGAGACCAAAATAGAAAATAGGGATAATTTTCTCACCCACATCCTACTTTGTTTTTAAAAACTGTGCAAAATAATAGAGGGGACACACACACACACACACACACACACACACACACACACACACACACACACACACACACACACACACACACACACACACACACACACACACACACACACACACACACACACACACACACACACACACACACACACACACGATGCCTAGAAAAGGGGAAACATCTGTGCTGGATTCAAGGCTCTGCAGCTGATCGGAACAACAAGGAACGATGCACTTGGGATGACTGTCCAGGGGAAGCTGAACAAAAACGAAACAAATAACTGATTTTATTAGTCAAAACAATTGAATGGCGTGCCCTTCACGTTACCAATTTCTAAACTGTGTCATGAGACGCTAGCCATATCCTTCTTTTTAAATTATGCTAAGCCTGTGTTTTTATGTGACCCTAACTGTTTTAGAACCAAAGTATACTTTTTCGCTGTAAAGCAAATAAATTAATATTTGCCTGGTAAATAGAAAGCAGTAACAGCAACTTGTGGGCACTATAAAAAAAAAACTTTTTTTAAGGTTAGACCAAATTCTAAGGCTGTTTAATGTGTAAACAAGGCTATGATAGCAGCTGCAAGTGGCCACATCCCACCTGACCTCACGCTGGTCTGCTGTGTTGACCTAGCAGTGGGCCACATCCATCCACGTCCCTTCATTCAAGCCAGAGCAGCACTGAGGAGACACTGAGAGATGACTGGGTCTACTCTCTACCCCAAGCAAACTGTAGGTCTAAAACCTCCATACTCGAGAGAAACGCGTGGAAAGCGTTTGTTTGTGTGGGCTGTAGTTTACTCTATGAGATCATATGAAGCTGCAGGCTACCGATCAGGAAACGTATCCCTGGCCCTGCCACGACCCCAAACGGAAGTCTCCAAGCTGAGAATCATAAACACAGGCTCGCACTCACTCACTCACTCACTCTCATGCTCTCGCTCTCTCTCGCTCTCTCGCTCTCTCTGAAAGGTCGCGATTATTTAGCGGCACAATGATAATTGCGACCCAAACGTCTTCATCTAATCTCTCAGGTAGATACACTCTCCTTCCTCAGAGCAGAAGGCTTTACTTAAGCACAGGCCTCACACACAAACAGTAAAACGTCTTAAAATAAGGGGAGGGGAGGGGGGGCGCAGGGGGAGGGGGGGCATTTTCGTCACTAATTGCTCAAACAAAGAGGCCCTGCTCTGTCACTTGTTCCCCGTCCAGACCCTTCCTGGAGACTGGGGCTGGCAGGAAGCCTGTGAGAGCGGGATGCAAAGCCGAGACCAGGACTGGAGATAAGGCTCCATCCAGCGCGTTCCCCTTTGCGGAGGTCCCGTGAGAGAGCCGACGTAAAAAAAATTTTTTTTTAAAAGAGCCTCAGCCAGGCATGCAAATGATCTTGCCCCAGTGCATTGTGTGCAGGCCCAGCTGGGAGCCTCTCGATAGAGCTTCTCAATAAAAAAAGGGTCTTGGCAGGGGGGGACACATTATACGGCAGCGCCATCAAAGAGCGAGCCCCGTAGTTAGCGAGGGGAGCAGACAGCACGGTGACACCGGCTAATCGACCCCGTAGGGGTCCCGTCCATATGGACACGCGAGGGTGGAGCGAACACGCCAGGTGCGCGACAAGAGCACGGCGACGGCGGAGAGGAAACCCACAGAGATGTTTGCACATGATGGATGGAAACAAACGCTGCATTGTCTCCTCGGTTTCCATTGAAGACGCGTCAGGAGCCATTGTTGTTTGTCAGAATTGAAACATCAGGGGGGAAAAAAACAACTAAAAAGAGGGCCTTTTCTGCTCATTTCTCCTTGGGCAAACGTCTCTTCCTTAGATTGATGAGGCACTTTGAGACTGTATACGAACTGCCAACTTCTCCTGCTGTACACACCCAGTGGTCAGAAGTGGTTTTTTTTGGGAGCTGCTTGTGGAGGGGCCAGAGTCAACACAGGGCTAATGAGGAGAAACAGAGAGAGAGAGAGAGAGAGAGAGAGAGAGAGAGAGAGAGAGAGAGAGAGAGAGAGAGAGAGAGATGGATGGTCAGTGGGGGCCGTGCTGTTGATCCAGCTGGAAGCCGCCGACAGGGCCTAATTCACGCCGGCCTGTGGGAATGCTAAACGGGACCCTTCCCCTCCAGGTGCCACTCCGGCCCGGATGACGGAGACGGATGGCCCTAATGAACACGGGTGATTGTGGGGTAGGACCCTAATGGCCGGCCTAATGGCCCGTTGTTGACGACGTGGTGGCAGACTCCCCGTGCCCGCCGAGCTGCGCTGGCCGTTTTAGATGCTGCATACAGGGAGTGGTATGCGTTTAAAACGAGCACCCCCCCTCCCCCTACGGGCCACTAACTGGCTACAATGTAGCACGGGACCGTTAATGAGATTCCTGTTTTCCCAGTGCGCAGCATGTTCCGTGTTTGGGCAGATGTAAAAAAAAGAAAAAACAAACCTGGCATTGTTTTCTGCGTGAGCGTAAGGAGGGTGCGGTGGGAACATGAGGAGTTTTCTTTATTTCTTGTGTTCGAATGTTCTCCCTCGTCAAACTAAACAGACACTTCGGAACACTAGTATTGTTCGGGGAGCACCGGGGGAACGGCCGCACCCCCACCCTTTGTTTCCTAAAGGACTTTTATGTCATCCCGAGCCAAAACTTTCATGTAGCGCGCCCAGTAGTAGAGGCCGACTGACCCCCCACCCACCCCACCCCTCCCAATCCCACTTCCATGTCCTGGCTGTGAGTGAACACGCGCCCCCCCCCCCCCGAGCATGTGACTGGCGGCCATGGCCGTGAGGGCCCGCGTGGGCGCGTCGAGTCTCCACTTACGGGAACGGAGATAAAGGTGACTGATTAACAGGCAGCTCGAGAGCTCCCAGGCAGCACAACTTTTCCTTTCACTTCTCTCTCTCTCTCTCTCCTTTCCTCTCCTGCTTCCGGATTAAAGCCATGCAGCCCACATCTCCATGACAAAAGGGAGACTTTTAACTTTTTCACCCTTTTTTAGTTAAATACTTTTAGGGTAATACTCCAGGGGAGAGGAAAAGTATGGGCCCCCGCAACAGTGAGCAAAGCTCTGAAGGCATATTTCTTGACCTTCTCTCTTCCCCACCACCAAAACACTCCCCCCCTACTCCTCAGAAAACTCCGCGACGCTGTAGGCTTACATCAACCGGAGTCCAATTCCAGTCAGGGAACACAAATTATAAGTATCGCCGTGAGCTACGCATTCCGATGACATGACATCATGCCTCCCATTCTTTCCCTCTTCATTCAAATGCACTGCGTGCCGCTACGGCGCTCCGCACGCTGGTCGGACAATGGCTGGCAAAGGACACAGCGCTCTGCAAGGGACTGTGAAAAAAAGAACTGTGAAAAAAACCTTGGTAAGGCCTTGGTAAGGCCTTGCTAGGGCCACAGCTGTGACCACTACGTCATGCTTCTAAAAAAGGGGGGCGGCCCCGGCACTTCATTTCAGGGTGCCACAGCATCTCAACGTTCTGGGCTTGATTTTTTGGTGAGTTTAGGGAGGCTTCCAGCTGAGCTGACACGTATACACTCTCCAGTCACTTTCTTAAACTAGTGGTCAGTCAAGAGAGCTTAGTTATTTACCGGCCCTCCACTGGACTGAGAACTAAGCAATGGCGCCTTAGGGTAAACAATTCGGCTCAAAATAGTAGCTTTCCACTCTGGGACACGTGTTGAAATGCGAAAAAAAAAAAAAAAAAAGGCCAGCCTTGATCTCTTTAAGGTACAGTACAGATTTGCATTCAAAGCTCCGCTATGGGAACACAATCCCTTTTAACTGACTGGCTGTTTTATTGAATGAATTATAGATTGATACAGTAGTAGGTTAAGTCGGCACAGCAATACTTCACAACGGCTACACCACATACTATACACTGCATTCTCAGCTCGGCCAAAACAACAAAGTCAAAGGTTCAGAAAGTCTCCTTCAGTAAGGACAACCTTTGCTTATAAAAGCTTGGCCTCTCCTCCCTGTTCCAGTTATGTGTGAGACAAGATAAAATCCCCATGGCAGCCAGAGATCCTATGGGGCCCCATTCCAGATACAAGTGCCCCCCCTCCCCTCCCCTCTCTCTCTCTTCTTCCCTCTCTCCCTCCAGTAAGGTAGGCTGGGTTTGACCTCCTTTCAAAGTGGCCAGGGGACCTATCTGTTTAGCAGGCCAATTAAACATTTAGCACACCAACGGTAGAGTTGACGGGCAAACACCAGCGGCTGCTGAACAGAGAGGGAATGTCACGGTCTGTCTGAAAGGCTTTAACACTTTGCCTTCGATATGCGCTGCCTGAAAGGAGCGGGGAGATTCCCTCCCTCATTATGCTCACACTGCTATGCCTGGTCATTGTGATGGGGGAGTGGGACGGCGGAAACCAGAGCACAGTCCTATGAAGATCTGCTCTTTAAGGGGGGGGGGGGGGGCTAACAGATAAAATGATGGTAGCCAATATTGAAGTGAAGTTTTTTGAAAGTGCAAGGCAAAGTATAGCCAGAAATTCTAATCTTGAATGGACGACAAGCGACGCTAGCAGGAGTATGACAAATCTGCATACTGTTTCACTTAAATAATAAGCATGTTGACTGACTGAGAGATTTTTGCTGTTCTGCTGGGAAAGAAAATGAGTTAACTAACAGCCTAACTAACGTGTGCTCTGGAGTACTATAGCACATTGGCCATAAGTTTTACCAAACCAAACAAGACAAAGCAGCTAAAACAGTAGCACCCTGATCGGTGGGGTGGTTGAATGGGGGGAAGATTAAGAAAATGGATTTTCCTTCGCCAGGATCCATGCTATCCACACTCCGAGAACTGTAAGAATACGTTAAAAGAGCCAAGCAGGCCCGGAGAAGGTGATTGGGTGGGCTCATTTTGAACCCAAGCTCATGAATAAACCATGGCGGTTGATGTCGCCGGGACGAGGAGGCGGGTTGGCGAGGACCAGCTAGCAGGGTGTTCAGACAGCCACACAGAGGGCTCTGTGGAGAGCCTGGCCCTGGCCTGGGAAGCTGACAGCTGCTGCTGCTGCTGCTGCTGCTGCTGCTGCTTTCTCCTCCTCCAGAGACAACGCCGTCCAAACCCTACCGCCGTCACCACCACGCACTCCTCTTCGCTTTGGGCCTCTTTTCCCTTTAAACGGCTCCCGACCTTCCATGGAGCGGCGAGGGTTTTTACGAGGCTTCCGATAATGGGACATTGATGGACTTACCCACCAAACGTCACTCCCCCCTGGTAAATGATAATGTCGTCTGTGGCACGCTTGGGTTTAAAAAAGACAGATGGGTGTTTTAGGCACCGAGGGGGTATTTCTCTCTAGCCAGTGGCCGGCTTTCATACAAGAAAGTCTGTGATACAGCCAATTCAACCCTCCCACCCTAGGTTAAAAGCATACCTGTATCAGCTTTGGTTAAGTCAATGTTTTAGGCAAATAAATCCTAGATTTATAAAGTAAAGAGGGTAAAGATAGCCTAGCCAAACAGAAAACAAAGACTAAGCACCAGAACCTAAATAACAAATCTCTCACGATAATCTTCGAAAAACAATGTAATAGCAGTTTTGAGCCAAATTAATCAGAATTAACCGCAACGAGAGCGTGCCAACAGTCAGGGAGCCCATAAAAAAAAGCACAGTGATTTGCCGTGTCTGCGGCCCATGGGGGGTCGGTGTAATAAAATGTCTTATACAGGATTACCGCGTGGACAGTATTTAGACAGTATTATCACACGCTAAAACCTCTTCCAGAAATTTCCGGAACGACTCCGACTGGGCACCTCGACCTGTTGTGAGAGGGAAAAGAAAGAGGCCACACTCTTAAGTTCAGCAGCCCTACAGCCTTCCTGTTCCTGCGACCCGAAGCCTTCCACAGCAGTCTGGCCGTTAGACTGATAGTCCAATAAGTGGACTAAGATGTCATGCTGAAGAGAATACACTGCAGCGACACGGACTGGAGCAATCTTCCTCTTCCCTGTAATTCCTCTGTAATCTGAGGGGGGGATATGTACCATCTGGGTGCTCCTTGGGATTTAGGAAATGAAAGGAGAGGCAGAGGGAGGCCCGTCAGGTCCCAGATGTCAGTGGGGGCGGTGGTGTGGCTGTTTGTTTGTGGAAACCTGACGGCGAAAGGGGAGGGTTTGTTCAATCCGTCTCCCACCCCTTTAACGGCTCGCGCTGTTGCCTGCAACAATGGCTAAGTGCACCCACGCAACGTACAAGGTGATAAATTGGGAAGGGCGGGAGGCAAGACGGGGGGGTAATCCAACGGTCTCTAGGAAGGTTTTGCGTTTGTGTGTGTGTGTGTGTGTGTGTGTGTGTGTGTGTGTGTCTGCATGCAGAGACCACAGAGGGCCTCCCCTGTATAAATACAAATCCATGGCGACATCATTCAAACCCACATCAGACACAAAAGGGCCTGTCCTCGTGGCGGTTCAAATGGAAATTAGAATAACTGCCTGTCCATGTTTGGGAGCAGGGCACTTGGGGGCGTCTCTGTTGACCCCATCTGTCCCCTCTCGGCTGACCCCCCTCACACTCCATCATCTCTCCCCTGGAGGTCAGAGCCATTACGGGCACTGCCCTGGAGGAGCCACAGGGTTCAAAATAGCCCAGAGGGTGATAGGTTATCACAGTGATAAACACCAACCCCTCTGGTGGCTCGGAGCCCCATCTCCTTTTGCCTTTTGGACTTTGTTTGTGTAACCAATGCCATGGCTAAAACCTCAGTGAAAATAACGTAGCGAGGAGCAGGGAGAGCAAGAACGGCGAAGATAATCCCCAAAAACACTCCTTGTGTACGACACTACTTGGTGTCAAAAGAAAATCCCCAAACACTCACAAACCACTGCACTGTCATTTGGGTAATTACAAACTCTCGCGTGCAACAGCAATCCTTCATTGTCAGTAACAAGGTCATTCCAGGTGCGAGTGAGATACTGTGAACTCGTTTCTGGGTGTTTTTTTTCCCCTCTAAGCCCCAGTGGGCGACCTATTCACAGTTACCATCCGAAGAACGGAGTGATCAAGAGGCGGTAAACACAAGTTGACGGACCACTGTAACTTGAGATCGACAGCATTGTTAAGGAGGAAGATCGAGATGACTTGATATCTACGGCAGCACCCGAGTCACCTTTGAGGGCACCATCAGCGAACCACCCCCCCCCCCCCAGCCAAGCAGGTCAGCTCTCCACAGAGGGCCCCCTAAAACCATTTATATAGTCCACTAAGTAGTTCTCTCTGAATAAAACTAAGAGAAAGAGAAAAACGGATAGGCTTTCATTGTCAGGAGATAGGGAGTTCATTACCAAATCCTCATCAGGATGGGGGTGGATTGGAGCTGGTGGAGCTAATCCTCGGGGATAGATTTCCCTTAAAGCTTGGGACTGGCTGAGACTCTGTGTCTGCTTTAGTGAAGTAAGTCCTGAGGACTTCCTCCTCCTCCTCCTCTTCCAGGAGAAAACTAACCCTTTCATAGCACAGCGGCCACTCTGAACAAACGCTCACTCAACTCAACTGAGTGAAACTCTCAACGCGAGGATCACTCCTGCAATAAGAACAGGCTGCATTACTCCACCTCCATAAACGGTATTTTCCTACAAACCAAACAATATGTGAGCTCAGTTCTTCTCTTAACACCCCCCCCCTCCCCCACACACACACACACACACACAAACACACACAAAAAAGACAGACAGACTGAACTCAGCAACCTGCCTGTTTAAGCATGTCACCAAACATTTCACTGCCTCGTCAGTAATTCCTTGGAGCTGGAAAATAGAAGCGTAAAGCATGTTTTTTTAGGCTACACACTTTCTGCTTGGAAATCCAAACCCCTGAAAAACCAGAACCTGTAAAGATTTCCAAGATACAAGTTCGCCGCACTCTAAGGGACACGTGGTATAGGTTGGACGCTAAACAATCAGGCCAAAAGAAATATTAAACCGTTCAATATACAACTTTCACATTGATTGATCGATGGTTTTTACAAAGCAGGTCAGATCCCATTAACGGGTAGCCAAGACGAGTGTGACTCACTGTTTCGACTAGCCTTCAGCTTGCCCAGGAGCTTCTGAGCCGAGGGGAGGTCTCCATTCTTCACCGCCTGGAGAAGGTCTTGCTCCTTTCCCATGGCGCAGTGTGTTTTTGAAAGGCTTTCCGAGCGTCTGCGGAGAACACGGCCTCCTCCTCAGAGCGCCACGCTGAGGCACGGCCACATCAGGTAGGACCCCGATGGAGAGGCAGGCGGCAGGCGAGGACAGCTTGCGATACGATGTTATATAAATATAGTATTTACAGCGCCCAAATGTACGCCGACTGGAAAATACTTCAGCCGAAGGTATTGGATGCCGAGTTCGGCGAGATGAAAAATAAACTATTTTACTGCTTCATTTCCTGTACAACTTTGTGCTTGTGTCTTTATTTTGAGAGTGCGCTCTTTCCAGAGGCTGTCAGGGGTTTGGACTTGAGCAGTGTGGAGCTCATGTGAGGGAGCTGGGGGCCCCAGTCAGGAGCTGTGGTCAGGGCACTGACGAGGGAGGGAGGACCTCTGGACTCCGAACTGTCTGAACCAGCCGAGCAGAACCTGCGAAAAAGAGCCAAATGAGAAAAACAGCTCTGTTAATGTATCACAGTTATCTGAAGCTCCGACTTCGAACAAACCACACTTAACAGTTGAGCCTGTCAAGTCACATTTGGCTGTAACGCTTACTATGGATTTACTAGGGTTGCTTGTGATCCTTATCAAACAATATTAAACTAGCCTATATGAAGTGGGCATCCTCCCTTGCGTGAGAAGCAGCTAGTTTTGATAACCAACCCTTCCAGCAGGTGAATCAAATCCTTGTTGCTCTCAGGAAAAGTGAGGGCAAAAGTAATATCCTGGAAAAACTAAAAGAAATGTACTTCCCTTGAACTCAAAGACAACTGTGTGCACTATGCAAGCTCTCACATTGCTTACCTTCCTTAGCTCCCTCTCTCCCTGTATCCCCCACATAAACATCCCTGTATCCCCCACATAAACACGCACACACACACACACACACACACACACACACACACACACACACACACACACACACACACACACACACACACACACACACACACACAATGAGCAAAGAAAGTAAATGCACGATTCCAGCTCCCTAGACCATTATTGACCAATGGTTTGTTAAGCCACTTGCCTCTGGACAAATATCAAAGGGACACTTTTCCAGTGCCCATCCAGCATGTGAGCTGGTATTGTTTACAGTTGGCATGGGGGCTCAGCTATAGATTTCTGGCTTGTTGGCCATGTAGGCTAGCCAATACATCTCAATTGGAGGCAGATTACTTAAACTCTTCCAGCCCAATAGCCAGGTATGGATCAAAGAAAGACAAGTGGCATGAACTTTCCTGACTTTGGCACGGAGAAAAGATTGATAGCTCGGTACTGAACTGCCAGGCCTACTGCTTTTGCATTCTTACCATTTGGGATGGACTGTTCTGCACAACGTCATAACTGTACCAATACCTCCTACTTACTGTGTACAATACAGCAAGGCAGGTCATGCAAGCAAAGTCTATGCCAGTGTTTACATATAAACATTCACAGTGTTTTGGGAAAATGTGTGCTATAGCTATGCAGCAAATCTAATACCGATATTAGACATTTGCTGGCTTGCCTTGTTACTCTGCTCTCCTTGTTTGTGGTCCCAGTTACATTACATAACCTGGCAGCCCGTGTGCACCACACACCCAAAGAGGTGCACAGGGCGTAAGCAATGCTGTCATTCCCAATAACAGTGATCATGTCCTCCTTCTCTTTACTACCCCCTCTCACCACCCCAGTCGCCAGTCTTATCATGTTCAATGCTTTGTTGGCACAGGACAGAATTATAACTCAACTGTAAATTTATGAGAACCGGGGAGTGGTTTATGATTGGTACGAATGAAAAATAACAAAGTTGGCCGGGAACATGAACTTCAGTTTATATTAATCTGTTAGAATGATTCCACGTTGTTGCTGGCTGCATTAGTAGCTCCCAGCTGCATGGTTAAAATGTGATTATTGTTAATAAAGAACAATAACGCTTAACGATAACGTTTGCAAAGGACAACGTCAATATTGTGTGTACGGGTGTGAAGTGCAGGCTGTCTTCGTTTAAGGCTATATCACTGACAAGGTGATTACAAAGTACAACTATATTAAACTATAACTCACATTCAGTCTATTAAACCCGTAAATGACAAGAACGTTAACGCTTTAACGCAGTTTCGTAAACAACTTTTTTTAATCTTCACTCCACGATAAAGCTAAATTAACTGCAACTGCTTAATTTCCATGGGTTAGCGAGCACAGCAGGCTAAGAAAGCTAAATAACTAAAGCGAACTTTGTTATGGGCCTGTTCCGAGATTTAGACATATGGAAAATATAGTCAAAATTCACGTTAGTCTCTCTTACCTTATAATCAATGTACAGCAAGTAAGAAAATTCGATTTGAGTACCCCAAAGTTTCCACTCGCATTCGTGAGGAAACCTCCTAAACCAGGGTATCGTGACGTTGTTTTGATATTCCAGCCAAGTGAAGGAAAAGTTTCCTCACATCGCAATCCTGCAAACTTAACTTGAATCAATAAACTCAAGATATTTAAGAGTTCATGCCTTTTTAGGTAAACTGGCACTATGCTGTCCCATGCGCTGCAAAAGCAATACGAATTGTCACTTGCTCCGCCAAATAGCCCAATGTGTGTAGTATTCAAGAATGTTCCTCCCACCCTTCTTCAGTCCCGCTCTCTCGCCAGCACTGCTCAACCCACCTGATACATGAGTGTTTACATAAAAAAAAAAAAGACACTCACAACCTTAGAATGTTTAGAGTTCATTTCAGGGGATGTCTGTGATATAAATCCATCAACATAGATCATATTTTCTACTTTAATTGGTTGATAATAACCCATACTACCTATCAGTTTATGTGAGTTAGGCTATAATATATAATATTTGAGGAGTAATGCAAGTCTGGGTAGGCCTACAACCTGTAACCATTGAATTTTATGCAGTTCAGTTTCTTCACTCCCACAATGTAAGACAAAATCTGTTTTTATTTCATGTCTCTTTTTAGCACTGCAGAGTCTGTTAAGTCAATCTGCACAAAAGAACACCCTACAGTGGTACCTAATTTGAAAAGATCCCTTTGTTAACTCTTCAAAACCCTGTCAGTTTTCTATAAGAATAGACATGAGGGCTAAAGATAAGGGAAGCAACATGAGACAATAGTGCTGTCTAGCCACACCTACCTTAAACAAGGGATATAAGGGTTTTTCAGGTAATAAAAGTCTTGATCACGCAGCAAAAGTGTGACAAAATTGAGGTTTATTTTACACGATCAATGCTTTTTAATGTCTGTGCGTAGGCCCTATTGGTATGGACAAATACAATTTTCAACAGGAACAACCTCTACCAAACTATCATTTCTAAAGCATGAAAAACAAATATAAAAAAAAATAAATACTAACATTTTAATTATTAAACTTCAGAACTTTTATTAACAGACAACAAAACTGAATATTTTCCAGACAACTCTTGTGTCTCCTTTTAGTTTCAAAACAAAAAACAAAAATTACACTTTGAGATCATAGGTATCTACCACAGCTGGCTACCTGTACGTAATACCTGAGGATTCTGCACTACTTATGAAATTAACCTGGGCAACAAAACCCGAGTAATACAGTGCTTCACGTTTTGACACTTCTCTGGTACAGGGACATTACTTTAAGTTTATCCAGCATGTCCCACAGTCTGCCTTCCATACGCATGTCGTGGTTGGCATAGAAACGAAGGGGCTTCTTGTTATAATCAAAGTAGTGGTCAGGGAAGTCAGCAAAGTTTCTTGTGATGAAACCAAACGCAGACACCTGAACGCAGACAAGCATTCAAAATCGAGTCAAATCAACTCTGAACAATGTATTTCAAAAAGTGCAGTAGGACACACTAAGTAAATACTGAGCAATGTTAACAATTTGCATGTGAATGAGAGCAAAGTTTTATGAGACATATTGTACTGAATTGTATAAACAGACCTAAACACTTTCACCAAAGGCGGCAATAACTTGCAGAGAAATCAGTTTCATACCTGATGCATGCCATTGGGCACATGGCTGGCTAAAGAGTGAAAGTCGGCCGAATCAATTACCTATTCCTAGACATGTAATGATGATGGTGGTGGAGCTGTGTGTGTGCTGACCTGGTCACATGTGTGCAGGGCAGTCAGCAGCATAAGAGCGCCAGTACTTGGTATGTAGAGGTGACTGTACTTTCTTCTCCTCAGCAAAGGGGAATTCAGAAACCTGGGAACACAGAGTAAAGAAGATCCTCTCAAATGTCCGCAAACTCAACACTGCAAAACTCATTCTCAAATTGAGTGAATAAGGCAGACACCACCTTCAGAGATGACATTAATGGATAAAACAGGTGTTTCTCACTTTTGCTTTATGTATGTAATGAAATCTGGGTGTAGCATTTTGAAGGACCCAGCTGCTGTTGTGGACCCAAAATATCTTGAGGGCCTGTCAAAAGGACGATGATTAAATAAATACTCAAAAAATCTTTTCCTTACACAAAATAAATGACAAAAAGATACCTAACAATCTAATTAGACATTTCAGTGATAAGATACAACACAATGTTATTAGTGCCACCCTTTCAACAGACATTCCCATGGATATACTACCTCCTACTGGATATAAGGATAATGGCAGGAAATATGTATGAGGAAAGAAGAAAGAAGTGCTTCCTATATCCAGATTGAGCAGCAACCCTTTTTTTTTATCAAACCGTTTTTTGTATGATTTGTTGGACTCACCGGTCCCCTTTGTCAACATCTGAGGTGACCACCTCACCCTTAATAGCAGCTTTGATCATCAAATAATCCCGATTGGTAGCTGGAATGAAGATGTATCTGATTCCCTGTAGAAAATGTAAACACAGTCCGCAAAATATATAAAAATGTCTCGCCGAATAATATAACCCTTTCACTTTTAAATGAAACACTAGAGCACAGACCACATTTTTTTCCTCAAACAATGATGTGTTTCTCCTTTACCGGGTCTTGAGGGATTTGGGTGAAGCCATATTTTCTGTATCCTCTTAGAGATTGCTTCATGGTGTTGGTGGTGAACCCGTAAAAGGATGACTTTATCCCCACATCTTCCTTAAATAGTGTGGTCACGGCCCCATTCACCCTAAGATAGAGATAGATAGATATATAATGGTAAATTATATGTTTACCATTAGCTTGTGTTTCTATTGATTAAACTATGTTAATTGTGAACTTGGAAGAGCAAGATGACAACATTCCATAACAAGAAAAAAAAAAAAGTTTTCAGTGGAACGGACCTGAAGACCAAATCGTGGCTGTCTATGACACGACCCTGCTTGGATCCCTTCAGAATACCACCGTTTCCCACTACGGCACAACGCACACACTGATCGGTGGAGTTGCGCTCAAATAGACGGCTGTTGGACGAGTTGCTCAACAGGGTCAGGGCTGAACCCACGACTACAGATAGTCATAAAGAGCAGCTGATTAAGTCAAAGATTGGCCAGTTGAGGCAGATCAAGGTACATCATTTTTTTTCTCTTTACAATGATTTTTTTATGGTGTATGCACATTAAGAAAGTCAGATTTGTTGAGTCACTGGGAATGAAAGACTGTATAATGGCTTGTAAAATAAAGTTGTACCATCCGAGGGTACATCTTTCCAGCCGTAAGGAGGTGCAGAGTTCCCCAGTCTCTGCCAGTCTGTCAAGCTCCTGGCCCATTGAAATACAGGTACTGAGAAATTGAAGGTCCGCAATAAAAAGGGATTTTTTCTCACTGTCTTTCTCAAAGAACATGGGCCCTCTCTCTGAAAACAGAAATACCCTACAGTTAAAAGCAAAACCTCTCTCGGGCTCTCTCTCTCTTTCTCTCTCTCTCGCACACACACACACACACACACACACACGCACACGCACACGCACACGCGCGCACACACCCACCCACACACACACGCACCCGCACACAAACTTTTCATTGTCATTTCTAGTGTTTGAACTATAATTTAGATTGTTGTAATTTTTGTTAAACCGTAAAAGGGTTCTAGCTTGGTTAATGAGTACACAGTCCTTAAGATAGTAAAGGATAGGGTACCTACCACGTCGTTAGTAGTAATGTTCCCAAGGTCGTCATGCTGGTCATTACCTGAAGTCCACCTGTCCAAGTTGTTCTCTTTCCTAGATAAAAGTTTTTAGTTTTTAGATTGAACATGTAATTCGGTAGATGGTAGCTGGTCTAGTCCGGAGTTAGACAGTCACTTTGGCTACTAGAAAAGGTTGATAGTCAATAAAACACATAAGCAAAATAAAAATAAGCAAATATAAAAATGTAAAGGAAAGGTTTAATTGCCTTGTCTTTTTTTAGATGTCAACTTACACCTAAACATGCACGCGTCCTACCTTTGGTGTTGATATAAATGTATGCTGAAGTATTCTTCGTGAAGACCAGCAAGAGTTAAGAACACGCATAGAACCCCTACAACGACGAGCGAATATTTCTTGAAAGTATTCATTTTTAAATTTTATCTGAAATAAAACATTCCGTAACTATCAAAGAAATCTTCCCGTGTCTCCTTTACTCTCATGTCGTCTGATTGGTCGTGCAGATCCACAACCAATTAAAACAGGTTAAAAAATGTATTTCTTGTATCGAGTTCTTCCTGTTAGACAACTCTATCTAGCGTTGTGTGATGAACGAACCGCAAACCATAATCTTTATTAAGGTACGTTTCGAGTTCTTCCTGTTAGACAACTCTATCTAGCGTTGTGTGATGAACGAACCGCAAACCATAATCTTTATTAAGGTACGTTTATTGTAGTGGTAAAGGCAAGTCACCGCAGTAATTTAATTAAGAAAACTATATAAAGCACGTTTAATTAAGCAGAAAGAAAAAAAAATCGCATACCATCATAATAATAATAAAACATTTTTATTTAGACTAGAAAAAGGTATTTGCTGGCACCAACTATGAGACTATATTGGGCGATTCCACAGAAATGGTTTTGCAGTCCCCACCTAAAGTAAGTATTTAAAAAAATAATTAACTTTTTAAACTTTTATGTCTTATCTTAATAATGATATGGTCTATTTAGGAACAATACGTTCATTGTGACACTATGCAATTAGGCATTTACAAAATCAGGGTGTATTGGCTGTCACCAACCCAAACCCCTAATTTCAGATGTTGAAAATTACATTTTTTGTCAGTTTATTTACTTTGTTTTAATAATGCAATTTATTGTTTTATTCTAAATGGCTATTGAAAGATGACCAAGGTGCGTTTTAACCGTTTGTTTTTTCTATAGATCAGAGAAAAGGTGTATCCAGAAACGAGTCGTTTTTCCCGTTTTTTAAATGTCTGGCAAAAAACAAACATTCAGCTCAATTTCTTGTTTTCTGTTATTACTGCCAAATCAAATTTACCACTCAATGTTTCGTTTTCATTGGTGGGTGAGCCTTCGGTGACACCTGATTGGCTAGTTGCTCTATCAATTACGGTGTACTCTTCAAAATAAAGGGTCTACCGCTTCGCCTTTAGACAGTGCAGTGTCAACACACATACACAGACCGTCCTTGTATTGGAGGCTGAGAGGCCCTTTAGCCTTTCATAATTGACAATTATAATTTCATAATTTATTATTATGCTCTGACCGTGAGGTGCCGACCACAACTTTGTTTAACAACCTACAATGACAACACAAATGTTCCTCATATGAAACAAAAGCACTATCGTTAATTTTAAAATGTTCTGTTGCTGCAGGGATTAATGCAACACTGTTTAATTGCATTATATTTTCATGCGCAGCAGAGGGACCATAACATATCATTTCTACTTTGAAAATCATAGCACTTTAGTACGTTTTCTTCAGGATGTACTGTGGACAGTAAAGTCTGCTCTCAATAATTTGACAGATCAATGGCATAGAACCAACTGCATAAGTACGCCAAAAGTAATTTCAAATAAGCAGCAGGCATTGTGTGAACCTCCTCATCAATATGATTTGTACACTTAATGTCTAAAAAATATTAGAAATATGTTGACAACTAGACAAAACCCACAACTGGCTATTGGCCTCACTGCTGTGGGTGATTCTTCAAGCACCCCAAAAGAGATAATGAGAGAGGGGATGAACTATCATTTAGCACAATTATTCCACATATTAAATACAAATGTAGTTAGTCTGCTTGAGACATGAAAATTAGGACCTTATTTTTACTAGACCATATCAGGATGAATCTCTAACCAGTCAACTCTCAGATTAAAAATTAACATGATTCATTTAAGTAGATCCAAGGTGGGAAATATGAATTGGATTTTTGCCTTTAAAATCCAATTTTAAACATTCAATTAGTTTGATCCAACGTAAATTGAATGCATTGAAATAATTACACAAAACACATGCTTTGTCAGGTTAACTTTAAAAGAGTTTGTTCAGTCAAGGCAGTGTTAAGTAGGCTGACCCTAATACCACACTATGAGCTATTGTAGCATGGCATTGGGGGATATTAATTATAATCTACCTATTTAATGCAACTGTGGCTTATTAGAAAAGTAATTGCAAATATCATTAATGTGTGAGGTCTGGGTTTATAGATTGAATCCTTTGGAAAGGTTTACTAATGTTGTTTTAGCACCAAGGTCAATGCAATGAATTTTTGCCCATTCCTCCTGACAGAACTGGTGTAACTGGTGGGCCTCCTTGCTCTGACAAGCTTTTTCAGTTCAGTCCACAATTATTTTATGGAATTCACGTCAGGGCTTTGTGCTGGCCACTCCAATACTTTCACTTTGTTGTCTTCAAGCCATTTTGTTACAACTTTGGAGGTATGCTTAGGATCATTGTCCTGCTGGAAGACCCAGTTGCGACCAAGTTTGAACTTTCTTGCAAAAGTCTTGAGGTGTTGCTTCAGTATTTCTAGATAATCCTCCTTCCTCATGATACCATCTATTTTCTGAAGTGCACCAGTCCCTTTTCCAGCAAAACACCCCCACAACATGATGCTGCCACATCCATGCTTCACGGTTGGGATGGTGTTCTTCGAATTACAGTATTTTACGATCGCTAACAAGCATTGATCTAAACTTAACAATCTTTTTCAAAACTCTTAACACAGCAACACACCTACATCACACAATTAGGCAAATATTACATTTTCTGCTCAAAACCACATTTTGTTAATTAAATACAAGCTCTACATTTCAAAATGAAAAATAACTTTGTCTACATACACCTCTGTCAAATCAAAGTAAACCAGACTCAATATCAAATAATTTTGTCAAAACACTAGCACGTTTTCTATCCCAGAGAAACACATAGTCAATCATAACACGACTTTCAGAACACTTACATTTGATGACGTTTAAAAAACTTCATTACTTTTCATGTTTCAGTTCTACCTGCATACAGTAGACATTATGAATTTCAAAGTTGTCTATAATTCAATTTATTTTTACTGTGAACCACTTCATGTTTAGAGTGTTGAATGTGTGCATTTTGGGCACATACTATCTAACAGTGAATGAGTCATCTTTACTTTATCGAATGTAGGCCTACAGTAAAAAAAAAATTGACAGATTTGCTACTGTAAATACATTATTAGCAACATGAAATTGCTGCCAGTGAGCAACAAAAAGGTTCTTTAGAGGAAGAAAAAAATATGCATACATGTACAATCCACACATGCATTTGCATTGAGACTGGTGGCCTACAGTTACTTTGAGACAAAGCAACAGTAATGATAGAAGAAGCGTGAAATGCATTACTTATTTGCAACGTAGTTTGTTGGAAACTCTGGATAATGGAAGCCACAGATGACAGTGTGATATTACAGTAGGCAGGACTCTTTCACGAGCCTCTCTCAGTGATCTACCATGGTTTACTGTATTACATGGTCTATGTTGGTGGCTCTTACAGTATTACAACAGGGACAACAGCTATTTCATACTATCCATTGCCACCACCACACATTCTTACTCCTCTCCCCTACCTCTCCTTCTCCATTGTCCTGTTCCAACTTCTCCTCTGCCTGGTCAAGCTACTCCTTTTCCTGGTCCCCTCCCTCATCCCACTATTGCTCACCCTTGTCCAGACATTATTTTTCCATCACCTCTCCTTTGTGTTGTTCTGTATCCACACTGAACAAAATCTATCCAAAAAGTCTCTTTTTTTACTGTATTTGTCAGTCATGGAAATAACTTTAGTAACCTGGCTATGTATTTGATTGACATTTGGACTGGTGTGGTTGGTTTACTTTACAGAACATACATTAAATCAGCTATTTTCCAATGTTTCAATGATATGTTCATTCCAAAATGCTTATCAGATGTTTCAATATAGCTTATGAGCTGCTGTTGTTGCAGAAGTACAGGATTTATACTGTATTTAAGGTGTTGAACATTATGCTTTCATTTATGGCATGCTGTGTGAAATAATTTGTAAATAAGTCAGGAAAGATCCATCATTTGTATGTAAAGAATATTTAAGCATTTAAGAAACGTGATTGCATATTGTGTGAAAACAACACGGATTGTGCTAATGGTACAGTCCAAAAAAGGGGATGTTGTGCTTATTGTGTTTAAAGTTGAAAATGTGACTACAGATTGGACAAAAGTATGTTAGCGATTGTAAAAAAGTGTAAAAGCCTCACCCTTTTTCCTCCATACATTGCGTTGATCATTATGGCCAAACAGTTCCATTTTTGTTTCATCTGACCAGAGAACACTTCTCCAAAAGGCTAGGTCCTCATCCTGGTGATCACCTGCAAACTTCACTCTGGCTTTTTTATGCCGGTCTTGGGAGTTGGGGCTTCATACTTGCGCGACAGCCTTTCAGGCCATGGCGATGTGTGGAGTTGTGAAAAACTGTTTAAATATCTTTAGCCTAGGTGTATGTAAACATTTGGCCTCAACTGTACTTTGGTACCCGATGCCTCCAACTCCAGTACATCCTGAAGAAAACTTACTGTACTGTGATTTTCAAAATAGACGATGCAAATGCATAATAATAAATTATTATGAAATTCTAATAATCAATTATGACAGGCTAAAGGGCCTCACAGCCTCCAATATAAGTATGGTCTGTGGTTGTGTGTGTTGACATTGTACTATCTAAAGGCAATAGGTAGAACCTTTATTTTGATGAGTACACCGCAATTAATAGAGCAACTAGCCAATCAGAAGTAAGGTGTCGCCGCAGGCTCACCCACCAATGAAAACGAAACATGGGAAAACAAGAAACTGAGCTTAATGTTTGTTTTTTGCCAAAACGACTCGTTTCTGGTTTCTGCTTTTGTCAGATGTACCTAAAAATATACGGTTAAAACGTACCTTGGTCCTGAGTGTACTCTTTTATTCTATTATCCCCTTGCTGTATTTCTCTTTATCGAAGAGAGCTAACGCTAACACGTTTTGTCAACAAGCTAGAGAGAGTAGAGCTTGGCCTGCTCCTCCATATCTCCCTCAGTCACTTCCCCCATTCCATCCTGGTTATGCCTGAGAAGTTGGAAGATAGCCGCTAGTTGCTGTTGTTGCACCCTAGAACAAAAACATAACAAAAACAGAGACTCATGTTTTCATTTAGTATTAATGGAAAAATATACATTCACTTTCAACACAAACGGAGTACTTGTAGTAGTTCTGTGACAGACATACTGATATATTGACAGAAGTAAAACCTTACATTTGCACACTGCCATCTGATCGTACTCAATGGAAATAACTATGAACTGGATTTTGTTGCATGTTTGATTTACGGCAGGTGCATATAGGGTTTTTATCCTAACTACAAAATAATTAAACACAGTATCTGCGCCTGTATACATGCTATTTGCCTACACGACCTATCAGTTGTGTAAGGAATGAGAGATAACACACAAAAAAGAAAAGTGTCCTTACTTTCACTGAATACAAAACTTTCTTATGGTAAAGCTCAAAAGAGAGTAGAAATAGGTGATATAATTATAAAAACGTTTAATACTAGATGGAAACAATCAAGAGGCCATAAACGCATTGGTAAGACAAACTGGCTTTTAATAATCAAGAGTTTACAAAAAGCCTCCATAACATAATATTTAAACAAAAAAGTTTTTTTTTCCTACAACATGTCCACGCTTGTTGTATTTATTTATTGTATGTCAAACATTTATTGCATTCCATAATTCCAATCTCTATAGGAACTGTGGTCCAACATTTGACAGAAACCCATTCATTGTCAGTGTGCATTGGTTACATTAAACAGGCTTAGTCATTGGTAGAGGACAGGGGGGGAAATTTGGTTTCTTAGCAACCGGTATGACAACATTATCACACCAGTCTTATTATAATGACTGACATTAGAAATAAAACTATCAAATTGTTTGGGACGGTACACAATAGACATTCTGCAACATACAGGGGAACTGGGATGAGAGGACTTTGTTTTATATTTAAATATCAGTTTAATTGTTACAGCCTAACAAAGAAAAACAACACACAACCTTTCCCAGACCTCCACCTACAGTATACTAGTTCCCCACTGAATTTTCCGTGGACATTTTCTCTTGCGTAGATAAGGGGGTCTGGACAACATCGGTCAAAATTTCAGTTTTTATATCAGTTTAGCTTGCTCCAGCCAATGGTAAAACAACAGCAGCGAGGCATACAGGATAATTAAGGGGGGAAATAAGGGCTTCCATAGGCACTTAGGCGGGTAATGTAAAGCAGCGTGCTATTCACAGGCAGAACTTAGCTTTTGCATTCATTTCATATCCCTTAAAAAACATCTAAAATACAAAATTAAGTACAGAAGAGAAGACGAGAAGCCACACCTATTCTCAATATCAACAGTGTAGCTTGGACACAATCCCACTTATAGTCTTCTTAGCAGAGGTCTTCCAAAGGTTTATTTTCAGAGATAGATTTAAATGAAACATAAACAAAGACATACAACACAATGAAAATGAAAAGGTGTAGTTACTCCTCGCTGGGCCTACTCAGCTGCTCTGGGGGTAAAGAACAAAGAGGAAGAAAAGCAATGATCAGATCAGAATGATATAATTCAGTATAGTACCAAACAAGTTGATGAAAACAAAGTTAATCCCAAAACGAATAATTTACATTAAAAAGGTCCGGCTGTGAGAACAAATTTAAAAACTATTATTATTAGTGGAATAATAATAGTGCATCAGTAGAGCTACCTGAAATGAGAGTTCTGTCACCAATATAATAAAGCTTAGTCAATGTTTACTGGAATGTTAAAGGCTTGTGTTAATAAGAAAGAGCAACACCCTTCTTACCATGGTTGTCTGTGTTGAAAATGGCGGCATGCCGGATTAGTAGACAAAAAAGCAGTAGAGCCCGTTTTAAATTGACAGGAGCTCACCGAATGCATGGCAGAGTGCATCCAAGTGCAGCGACAAATACCCACCACCATCACAGAACACCCCAAGAGAGAACTGAGTGAGATGCATTGCATGAAACACAGGTTGTTAGAATGCCATAATCACCACAGCAAATGTACTCTGTCTATGATTTTTCCATGATTTGTCAGAGCAGGCACAGGCACATGGGCAGTCGGATTCTCATGCAATGATCGAGTACAATTAAGGCTTTCATGCCAATGACAGGGTTATTGACGTGTTTACATTGAAACATACACAGGACGGTTGACAGGGGTCTAGTGGCTAAAAACGAGAAGAATCATTCTCTGTGACCTTCATATTGCTTTATAAATAAAATATCCTTGTCCAAACTACAAAAAATATATATAAATAGTAGTTTAAGCAAGATAATTTTTTTATAAAATGTTAATTAACACCCTCCCCCTCCAGTTCAGTTGTTTTCAAAGTCAAAAGGCACTTCCCTGCTTGGTCTGCAGAGGGAGCTCTGGTACAACAGTAACGGTCGTCTAAGATGTGTAAGGGAGCTAAAATAAAGCCTCATGCACACCTCTCCGAGTCACTCCCACATAAGGGTGTGACCAGAGATAGTACAGTTGGAGCCATGTCTTTGTAAGGCATTGCTAATCCAAATGGCTGTCAAGTGACATGGGATATTCACACATGACCAGGGATTTGGAAAACAGAGCTGGTGGAAATAAAACGTCCAGCAGTTGTTAATGACTGTTAAAAGGGGCACCAAAAGGCCTACAGCTACGGCATAATCATGAAAACAACTTCTCATAATTTGTACATTTGAAAGGTTGCCATTGGCACCAACAAATACATTTCTGCATGAAGCACTAATTCAGCGTTGACCATTCGCTTTTTCTTCCCAACCTTGGCAAAATATCTGCTTGCACCAGATTTTTTCCAATTTGGCAGGTGGCTACTAAAATCAGAGCAGTAGTGCCAAAAGTCCCACCCAACAAACACTTTAGAGATGTAACACCGGCAGCCATTTTTAGTAGTGGCAGAGAATCTGACTCTCCCCATTCTTGGGTTAAATAGGCCATTTTCTAAGTAGATTCCCTCTGTAATTAGCCATAAAAGTGGGGAAGGGGCCTTTATCCAATCTTCCTACGTCCTATCGATATGAGGTCTGGGAGTAAGCACGGCCCCCTCCCCAATGGCGCAGGCCTGTGAGGTTTCTGGTTTAAAGTCCTGCTCCCTAAGCACACAACCCATATTGCTGTCTCTCCCTGTCTCTGCACGGTCGGTCTCCCAAGATATCGGGGCCTTTTGTACTCCGCGGCCATATCCCTGAAGAAGCTTAAGCTTCAAGATATTGGAGGAGATTGATGGGAGGAGGGGGGTGGTGTTGTTATAGCGGCCAAACTAGGCATCTTCTGACTGAAGTGTGAGCGACAGATGGGCAGCCATCTCTGTGCACCAACATCACTGCACCATTGCCACCTGGGTATCAATATGTGCTAGCCGACACGTACAACGTGTCCCATTTGTTCCTTTTGCACATCAAAAAGAAGCAGTTGGGATTGATAACAACGGGGACTATCAAAGGAAAGTGAAGCAACGGGGAATACCCAGACAGAGTGTAACGTATCCCAACTGCGAGAAAGAAAAAAGGGAGTGGGTTGGGTGCGGTGGTGAATTGGTAATGAGGGTGGCTGAGGGGTGCTAAGGAGGGCATCAGAAGGAGGACAGGTGGACTAGAATGGATCGTTCAAGGGTGGGTATTTTAGGGGACGTGGGATTAGGACAGCATTACGAGGAAGTGCAATCGAAGCGTTACTTGAGTGAAATTTATTGGACCTTACCATATACCTTCTAAACACACATTCTGTTGGAAGCTGGTGGTTTATAGAGAGGTAAAATCGGCTGTGAACTCTATCCTGAAAAGATAGACGGGGTGGGGGAGAGCCGGTTTTGAGAAGCACATAGTTCTGCACATGGGAGCAGCACAGCAGCAACACCGGCGATTTACCCACACCTTTGAGATGTTACGTCATCAACATTAGTTTGGGTTGGCATGCATAGTCAAAGGAGGCGGTATTTATTTGAGTGTGAGGGAAAACAATTACAACTGAAGGAATGAGGATAGTTTAATTGTATTCAGGGCTGGGAGGAGGTTGGGGGGGGGGGTTGCTGTGTTTACGTGGGCAGACACAAATAAAAAAAGTGATAAGGGATATTTTAGGAGCATGATTTAATCAGGACGGCTGGCTTACCTAAGTTAAAACCTCAAACTGTACATTCTGCCATGTGAGTCAATGCAACGTACCCCTTAACCTCATTTTAAGTCTCCCAATCCAACCCAGTCTTCCGGGTTAGAACCTGTTAAGAGTTCCCAGCCAGCTCCGGACTCACCACGCCACTGGAAGGAAGACTAGTTGAGCACAGGCACAGCACACTAGCAGATAGGGACGGTTAGATAACGCTTATGAGCTGCTTATGAAAGTTCAGCCCCTGGGATGCTTTGTGGAGAGAGGGAGGAGAGAGGGAGGGAGGGTAGGGGGGGGGGTCATGCTGCTTGTTGACCAGCTCACCATCTGCACCAATCGCAGTGCAGGAAAAACATCCTGTAGATTATTCAATATGGTGACGCTACATAGCACTAAAATAGAGTGAATTGTTTTGATAAATCGCTATACTATGACTAGTATTTTGTGATGCCAGCAGTAGATCCCCAACCCCCACCCTCTGCACAGGGCAGGACGGATTAGAGGTTGAGCTGTCTCCCCTCTGACTCCAGCCTGCCTCCCCTCTCGTGACAGGCTTTTGAAATGCCAGGTCAACACGCAAGGACACGGGCGTCACAAACGGAAGAAACGGACCACAGGGGGGAAAAAAAAAGAGAGGGATGATGGGGAAGAAAGAGGAGGGTTGAATTGACATTGTAGCAGCAGGACACGAGAACAGGTTTAATGACGGCATGCCGGGATGGATGTAATTTCAGGGCCGAAGGGAAGATTGATGGAGTGATAGCGGAGATGGGGAGGTGGTTCATCATACCTCTGCTCCTCCTCCATCTCCTCCTTGGTCATCAGCGTCTCAAACTTGCTAATCTTCTTGCCTGGGGTAAACTTTGGGGACAAGTCGTCCTCAGCTGCGCCATCATCTTGGCAAAAAAAAAGAAAAAACAGAATGCAGGGTTAACACATATGAAAATGAAGGCTTGCACAGTGTCACTCACAGAGGCACGCAACCACGCTACTGCACACAGGGAGAAAGAAAGCAGACATCTGCTGAAAACACAACATCTGGTGTGGCTACCACAGTATTAGAGCAGGGACATGCACTACATAGTCCACCCAGTCCTTATGGTGGGACCCTGCTAGTTAAGGCTGCCATGCAGTGCTGTAGTGACCACATAGATTAGCTTAGCTCTCATCCTCCTCCTTAGGCAGATGGCCTCTCCACATGGGCCGAACATCGCTGAATGACTCAACTGGCAGGTCTTGCTATAAGTTGATACAGCCGTGTTAGACTTAACATGTTTTGGCAGCTGGTCCGAGCTGGGCCACTGCCCATAGAGATCAGCAGATATAAATACTGATCCGAGTAAGCAAATAGTTCTTCACTGAACCCAATTTACTCAGAACATGAGTTTGATCCGTCGAAACCTTAGCTTGGTCTCTGTTACTTCTAACATGATACTTCTAACATGAACGCGATATACAGATGTAAAAAAAACAAAACTGTACTAAGTCTGTTTTCAGCAAACTACTATTGCTGACTAAACTACAAATATTGTCAACCCCAAACCCCAAATCTTGTTTTAATACTAACCCCTGCAGTTATCGTTCGTATCACTCATTGAAAACCATGTGGCCACAAAGTCTTTTCTGTCAATTTATAAACATGCTAAAAAAGAAGCATTACTGTGTGTATAATAGCTGTTCCTGGAATGCTGTTATCTTGTCCGCACACCCACTGGTGCTTGCCCGCCAGCAGCACTCGCTATGCTTAAAATCTACAGTATACAGAACAAAACAAATAAGCTTCCAACAGAAACCCCCTTCTACAATGCAAAAGGCCCGAAGGCAGTCCGTGTGTTTGTGTTGCTCTGTATTCCAGTAATTGTTCTACGTCGGAGGGGAACTGAGTCCTGAATACCCTTATAGTAATCAGGCACGAGACCTGCCTTGGTGACAGCTAGGGCCCTGGAGGACACAGAGCAGACTGAATAATGAAAATGGTGGCTTGAATAGTAAAACCGTGAAAGGAAGGCAGCGTGGCTCGATTTGAGTGGAGGGTCTGAAGTACGAAGACTTTCCTTAAGCATTATAAGGCAGTAGAGTAGGCAGTATTTTGGCCCAGTACTTCTCACAGAAAGCCAATAAATAACCTGCTCACATAAATGACCAAATCTGGCATGTGCATCTAAATCTTAAATTTGTGTTTTGGGGTTTTTCCCCTGAAGGCTAAGAGCAGGTAGCACATCTAGCCTACCGTCTTCCTCGGCGTCTGGGAAAGCGTCCTCGACAAGCTCAGAGACGGAGACCTCTTCAGTGGGTCCTGGGATAAGTTCAGGAAGGGCTTCCTCCTCTGGGAAGGGCTCGGGTTCTGGTTCCACCACGGGACTGGCTCTGGGACTGGCTCTGGGACTGGCTCTGGGACTGGCTCTGGTTCAGCCACTGGTTCAGGCTCTGGTTCCGGAACAACAACTGGTTCCGGCTCGGGTTCTGGAGCGGCAACTGGTTCCGGAACGTGCTGCAGAAAGAAACAAAAAGAAAGGACAATGGCAGGGAATGTGTCAATCAACATGTCACTGTCTCCATCTGACTGTGCAAAGATCCAGTCCCATTCACTTCATTTTAGATTTTATTTTAATCAATATCTGCTTCCTTATAACACATATTTTGAAACACAGATATTAAAGATGCCAGAACTTGAGAACATACATTTTGTCGAAGTACACCTCAGAAGTGATACAAAAGTTTAAAAAATTCTATAAAAAATTTGTTTCAGTTTCATTGTCGAGTCATTTTCCAACCCCTGACAGTGTCCTCTCCTGATAGGTTAACGGTTCTATAGAATGACTGTCACTTGCAGCTCATGCTCGTGTCCTTGTGTAGTGGCTGCACTGTGTCTGTCACCTTCTGGTAATGACACATGTACACATAAAACCCACTTCAAACCACCTCCCCTTCCCCTTCAACATCTCTACATGGTCCTGACAGTCCACTTTATTATTGAATTGGTCAGTGGCAGGCGCGCACCAACGCCTACACGCTAAAATCGGAACTTACTCCCTTCCCCTGTATGCGAGCACTGGTTTGGGCCTTATGTGAAGTGCTGAGTCTGCACAAAGGCACTCGATTACAGAATCTGGTCATCTGTTCTGTCCCACTCACGACCTTCCTACACACATCTCAGTCTGACATCCACCACAAACGCAACAAGATCAACTAGGACTGTTCACGCCGGATGAGACACAATGCCATTTTATGTGGGTCAGTTGTGCTGGGCTATTCCTGCTGGCCCTGACTCTAGCCCTAATCCCAGGACAACCCTGATTCACACTCATATACTGGAATGGCATCCATTTAGCAGGCCAAATCAGCCAGTCTCTTCCCATGCCCCTGGATTCAGAGTCATGAACACAACCAAAATGTGCCACTGTTCTTGGTGATAAATGCGGAACAGAATTGAATAACACATTGTGGTACTGTATATAGCCTGCACAAAGGACTACCCCTAACTAAAGATGGGCATGCGCTCTCTCTCTCTCCCTCCCTCCCTCTTAATTTGGTTAAATAAATATATTTAATAGTGGATGTGACCATATTAAGTTTGTTTTTCAAGTCTATATTACATTTCAATCGGATTCAAAATCTACATTTGAATAGGACCTTTGCTACAGTGACACAGATCTGTTATAGCCAGCAGCCGTACAAGACTGCTTGTAGAGAGGAGGCTGAGTTTAACTGGCGGCTGCCTGTTTGAATAACTCTCGACTCATACAGCGCCAATGACCTTTGACACCTGCACTCTGTGGTCATCCCGTGACATGGTCTCCACAAAAGTGGATCAGCAGTTGTTCAGAACGATAACGTGGTTTGGGCCTTTCACACATAAAACAGCAGCAGGGGCTCAGCTGAGCGTGATGGTATCTCTTCACTGATTAGAAATCTGTGCCTGCGCTATCTGAAGTAACAATAAACAGATGGGCCTTAAAAACACTTTACCAACACCATACTCGTTTTTTAAATAGCTGACAGGCTTGGTAATGGAGAGAGGCGGCCCCATGTGTGAAAGCCTAGCTGCTCCCGGAGCTTAGCAAGCCCTCGGCTTTGGAGGGCGAGGAGTTGACGACTGAAGCCACTGAACAGACTTCAGCGCACATTTTAATTCCCATTAGGTTGCATCGGATAAGAAATTAATCTCCGTACTGGGAGAGGGAGGTAACTTTGGTTCGGAACTCCCCTGCCTTTGGTCAAGGCACTATGACAAGCCGCACTTTTCCAGGGGGGTGGGCTGCCATTTTCCTAACCGTGTTTCAGTTCTTTAGATTTTCTGATACCGAATCTCAGTGCAGCAGGCCATGGCATCTGTGCTGGAATAAAAACTGCTTGTGTCTGTGGCCCTCAAACCCCTGGCCTCTGTGTCTTGATAGAGGCATTGTTCCCTCGGCCCCCTCTGTCTTGTCCCCTGGCAGACATGGCCAACACTGCCTCTGGTTGTGAAAGTAGCAGCAACCCAACTCTCCTGGTGTTTTCTCGTGAGGAATCCCGTAGAAGGAAAACTGTGTGGGGAATACAAGTAAGATTGTGGTGTGCAACAAAAAGTGAAGCAAAAAAAAAAAGAAGTGATTTGTATCAGATCTGCAGTTGGAACAACACAGAGAGAGAGACCCACGGAGTCGCACAGGGAGTGCACACTCGGGCTTTGTGTCCTGGCATTCAAAGGCCACACTGTGCAGCAGAGGGCTGGCGAGAACCACATCCCACTCCATTGTGCTGCCGTCGGTGACATCACCGGTAGAGACAGTGGAGGGCATTTCACATCAGCGTGTCACTGGCCCAGGAGGACGTCGGGCCTACAGGTCTGGGCTGGTCAGATAACTCATCGTCGAGGCCAATGTAATCAAAGCATCCACACGCAGCAAACAGATAAAAGAGAAGTTTGATCTCTGTCGAACGTTGCCAACATATAGCAAAAATAATTAGCGTCTTAAAGGAAACATGAGGTTGACTACACGGAGACTCAAGAAACTACAATGGCAAGAATTCCATTCAGGAAACAGCTCCACCCTCCCCACTTCCTCCATACCAACACCATTTGGAACACATTTTAACATTTAGGCAGGTCGCCCCTCTTTTCAAGTCACCTGCCAACAGCTCTGGGCCTGGCCAATGGTTATACAAAGGGCTCCAGTATGTTAGTGTTTAGTGGGGGATTGGTTAAGCTTTAAAAAGTGGAAATGACTCTTGCATGTGCCCCCCTCCCCCAGGTCCCTTGGTTCTGGCAGCGGGCACCCTTCCGTTCCTCCGGCCTGACTCATCTGGAGCTCGCTAGGGCCGTACATGGACAACAAACGACCAAACAACACAGCTACTATTCTGCTAGGGCAGAGTCAAGCCAGAGAAGACAGAATCAGTTCCTGCTCCAAACTGTGCACGTCTCTAATCACATGTCAGTGCCTAAAGTTCCTGGAGGGAATAAGCTGTTTTTGCGTTGTGATCGGTAGCCATTGTTTTCCCATGAGGGCAGAGGGCCGGGGTGGAAGCCCTGCCAGACGCCCCCAGGCGCAGGCAAAAAGAAGGACACTAAGAGCCCATGGAGCTCCAGCCCGAGGGAAGGTGGAATGTGAAAGGGGTAGCCAGGCCACTATTCAGGCTGTCTGCTGTTAGCAGCAAAACAAAGAGAAGAGAGCACAGGGCTGAGGAATGTCATGAGGAGCACTTCCATGGCCCTTTGCTTATGATAAGCAACCATCCACATCACGCCCAAGGCTGCAAATAGCCAAAACGATTCAGAATGAGTTCCTCTTCTCTCATGGGACTTCTGACTCAGAGTCGGCAAATGGCTAACATGTTGTACACCGCATAAGCATTTCCCATTAGATGATAAAAACATACCACCTTGTATAATAATACTTTTTTGGTTATCTTGACAACACATTTGGAAGTACACGCCAGCCACTTCATTTTATACTATACTTCCCTTTAAAAGTTGCTTGGAAAAACTGAACAGCTGCATTCAGCTGTTAGCTGCGCAACTTTCTCGTCTCAAAGTGAGCAGCCCTGAGTTCACATTCCCATTTATGGAGCGCTGCAACACCCTTACAGATCCGACATGGACAGCTGGTGCAGTCAAACTCCAAACTAGTAAAAGTGACCTCGGCAGGTAAAAGAAAGGCTATGGACTCCTAACCTAATTTTCTTTCTTTACCTCACATCTGCAGGAAGCATGGAGAACTAACACATTCCCACTTTCCTTAATCTAATCACTTTTTTCTTTTTTGGTACACACAACTAGCTTTTTAATTCCTCAAGTTGACATAATGATGAAATTGTCCCAAATTCAAATGCATACATTTCAGTCTTATACACATTAGCATGTTCCTTTAAGTCTGGGCAGCGAGAGCCTTGGGAGGGACTTGGTGTTCGAAAGTAATGGAACATGTACGGTAACCTGAGAAGATAGAACAGGCAAACATGCCAAGCACACATGTCCAAAGGTTGAACAGCCAGATTGGGCTCTCAGAGGTGAAAAGGGGAGGGGGTGGTTTAAACAGTCAAAGCTCTCAAGGCTGCAGAGCGACGGCGTAGACATGGCTCCAAGGAATCGGCCGCTCATCAATCTCAAAACTGTCAGGCAGGCCTTTCTCTATTTGCTACATTTAGAGGGATGGTGAAAAAAAAAGAAAAAAAAAAGCTCTACTCGCCTCGAAGTTCTACCAAACAGAAACACACCAAAAAATGGAAATTCCTACTGTGAGCGGACTGCTCGGCACCTAAGAGTGGAGGCCTGACTGCAACGTAGACTCAATTCTGAAAAAGACTTTGTCACCATGCTGGGTTAATAAATCATGTTGCATGGTAGCCTCAGAGATCAAATTCATTTCATCTTTGGTGTGTGCTTGTTCCTTCACGCGCCCAAGCCATAGGGGGTCCAGTAGGCTCGTGCAATCATTTTAGATCGGAGACTGGGCAGTCTGGTTCGGCTCCTCTCGCTCCTAAAAATACCATGGAATCATTTGAGAGGAATGGAGAGAGTTCGGTCAGTGACACGTTTACACAGTAATGTGGAGGAGCATGAAGGGGCGGTAGAAGCACGATGGCGAAGGTTGAGAGACCACAGGCTACCACTGCTGGTGTGTACCGCTCGTGTGTTTCTATAGGTTTGGAGAGGTGGGCACCAAAGAGTGTCCAAATATCATATAGTGCACAATATCACAGACACGTGAAGATCAAACAGGCAAAAATGTCTATGGATGTGACCCAAAAGCATGCGCCAGCTGCTGAATAGCTCTTTAAGAGGCTCTGTACAAACTGTGGCAACAAATCTCCTGAAAAGGACAATAAAGATAATCTAATCTAGAGTATGCAGGGGCGTAGAGTCAATACGTAGAGCCATGGTGGGAAATAGTGAGGGGGAGACAGAGCGCCGGATGGAGAGAGAGAGAGAGAGAGAGAGAGAGAGAAAACGAAGCAGTGAGAGGAGAGAGAGCCCAAGTATGTGCTGGGGTATTCGATAGGGAGCACTCTTAGCAATAAAATCAACAGCAGAGGAAGAAATCTCACATTCCTCTACTCCAAGCTGTAACCTGGCTCTGCAATGGTGTACTACCTTTACTTCCTTGAAGCATGAATTGACATTGTAACGTTAAGGCTTTTGTCTCAAAGAAAATCCATGAGAGTGTAAACCTAAACAATAAACATCCAAGTCAGCCATTTTGTGCTTTTATTTGCATATTGTTTGTGTAGGCAGTTGGTTATAAAAATGAAGCGATAAAACAGCAGAACAACATGAGACTGAGTGTGCTGTTATTTGAGCTTGGCACAAGGTAGGATGCCATTCATTATGTTGACTGGCTAATAGTCTACCTTTCCGGCTGTACCTCTGGTTTGAATCCCACCCTGAGCAGGCTGGGCCCCACAAAACCACCTTCATAGCAGACGACGGAAGACTAGACAAGAGACTCTCTGTTTCAGCTTTTTCAGGGAAGGAGGCAAACCCCCAATTGCAATTTTTATGCTCTACAAACACTGGAGTCGTCACACATGTAAAGCAGGCACTTAGTTAGACAAACTCTACCTATATGACGTCCATGAAGCAACACAGTAAAGGTTTAACAGAGTCTAATATGAAGAGGCTTTAAAGTGGCGTCAACAAGCCATATACCCTAGCCTCTATGGTTACCCTCTCTCAAACTTTGTTACATCATGTAAAGAGGGGGGAAGAAGTGGGCGTGACTCAAAACGTTTAGGTTTCAATCGGAGGCCAGAGAGACTGCTCTGGAAAAACAGTCTAATATGAGCAGCTATCTATGGATTCTGGCTTGTACATGTTGGGCCAATGTCCAGTTTTATAAAGACACGTGTGACTGAGAATGCTGCCACACAGTAAATGATTTCACCAGGGCAACACAAGCTAATTACATTAAGACTTGATCACTAAATTCATTTGGAGAAACAAAACAATGTTGAATTGTTGAATGAACGCTATTTAATTGATAAATAAACTTGAATCGGAGAAATCACGTGAAGCAGAGTGGCGAAGCAGCCGCACTCAAACGTCTGGGACGTTCACAAGATGTACCCAACCTCTTAACGCCACATGTGTTAAATATACAGTCACGCCCACCTCTGCTATGGATCTTCCATTTCTGCTCTCGCAACAGCAGGGCTGGCGAAAGCCATGTGACACCATGTACATGTGTAAATATAGAGCCTATATAGGGCCAATACCAAATACAGAGAGGTGCCCAATGCCTTTTTTCATGATATGTACATGTCTCATGTTACAGCAATAGTGGGTAAATGCGTTCTTTAGTCTGGGGGATCTGACTGGCTTGTGTTGGGTGGAAAAAAGGTCAGAAAAGTGTTCTTAATGACAAAACAGATCGCAGGTCGAAATGCAAACTGACCTTGGGCGAGGGAGTACATACAGTTCTGCAGGTGTGCCAGACAGATGAGAACTGCTGGGGCATGCAGACCTGGTAGAGTAATAATGATATGCCCACTGACCATGGATATCTGTAAACTCATTAGTAAATAGGAACTACTGATGTGGTTTCTAAATATATATTGCTGCTTTGTGGCCTGCCCTTTGACTACCTAAGCAAATGATCACGACAAATACTAATACAACTTGATGCAAACCAACAATCAGCCCACCTAAAAATTTGTTTAGTTAAATATTGTCGAATGAAATGGTTGGCCTCTAAAACGCTTGAATAACGTAACAGTTTATAAACTTGGATTGTGGGAAACATACCTGTGTTGAAAAGTTTGTTGCCAACTGGTCAATACAACTGTAAACCAGTTAGATATGGGTATTTCATGATGTTGAAGACATACATGTTCGTGGGTGTGATCAGTTATTTCAACAAATAATTGAATGGAAATGTCTCCACGTGTAAAAAAGAAAAAGAAAAAAAAAAGAGAGGATTTTTGACGAAATTGTAATGACATCACTTCTCCGCAATCTTACCTGAACCTCAGGCTCTTTCACTGCAATAATTTCTGGCTCTCGGATGGGCTGCTCTTCCACGACTCTGATCTCCTCGACAACTGGTGCAACTGCAACGGGCTCTTCTTTAGGAACGGGTTTAACTTCGGCTTTGACTTCGGCTTTGACTTCTTTTATTACCGGAGGTGGTACCTCCACTTTAGGCCTCACTATTCCTAGGGCTCTGGATGGAGGAATCTCGTCTCCATAACCAACTTTGGGCTTCTTCTTTACTGGTGCCTCAGCCTTTTTATTCAAATACGACGACGCGTAGTAAATGGCAACAGCCGTAAAGAAAAGCGCAGGGATGAGAATAGCTGGATCAAGATCCATAATTCAAGATATTTAAAAATTATAGTTCAGTAAAATATTATACATAAAAAATGTTGAGATAAGTCATGAAAATTTAACTTGTCGCTGGTGTCTGAGTGAGTGTTGATCAGGGCGCAGTCCCGCACGCACTGAGGGACATCTCGTCAACTACCACTAAACACAATCAGATAAACCTGCGCGTTTGTATTGCACTTCAAAAAACAGCGTCGTTCCTCATGAGGACCAGCCCAACTTTAAGACGCCATCCTTTTTAAAGAGATACTCACCGTTACTATGCGATGCATGAACATTGAGCAACATACATGTGTGTGTCAAACAGAAAATACATACTATCACATTTCCAAAGAAGCTGGTATATTTTCCTTGAGAAACAGCATCATCCCCCTGTAAATCCTAACTACAACTATTTTATTATTATTATTATTATTATTATTATTATTATTATTAATAATAATTATTATTATAATTATTATTATTATTATAATAATATTATTATTATTATTATTATTATTATTATTAATTATTATTATTATTATTATTATTATTATTATTATTAATAATAATAATAATAATAATATAATAATAATAAACAGGATGAAGGAAAGGATTTATAAAAAACATTTAAGATCAATCTTGTAAAGACACAAAAACAAGTTATGCTAATATTTAGAAAATAATTTATTGACTCATCAACAATATTCATTTTTCACTTTGATCTGGATGACGTCAAGGTATGTTTTGGTGTTAATTTGAAGTGTGCCCCTTCATCTGCTCACTTCTCCATCCATTTGAACTGATCTGAAGAGTCTAGGTGGAATTAACCTCCTAATGTCTGTGTAAGGACGGTTAACGTTCCACGTCTTCTTTCAGATCGGATGGAGAAGACACCTTTTCAGATCACAGAGAGCGCCTTGTTTATACCTTCTGACCGAAGAATCAAAGGCACAGGGTGACTGACTCCGCAATAGTGCTAAATGCTTAACATGAGGCGAGCACTAGGAGAGAGATTAAAAACAGCAAATAGACTGACCTCAACAAACCTATCATGCAGCAACAATCACGCCCTCACACACTTCTCTATTCAGCAACATTGTCAAGGTGTGCTTACAGGCACTTTTGTCTACATGTCAGTTGTACAAGGTACTGCACATAACAGATATAGCAATTTGATCACATGTTGCAGCACTTTCTATTGTTCTAGAAGATAAGTATCGCAGCGTTTTAAAGCACAAAACCAGTATTCACTTGGCTCCATCTTGAACGCCAGAACAAAGAGCAAAGATACTGTCAACAAGCAGACTCTAAACCATTCACATCATTGGTGGTACTTGCAGAACAATAGCACATAACATATTTGCTTTAGCTCAAAGTAACTCAGTAAAACAATTGAAACTACATGGAAACATTTCAGAATAAATGGTGAACATGTGATCTACATGGATTTAAACATCACAAAAAGAATAATGTTGAGATGTTAACACAAACCCACCAAAGGTTTAGGATGCATTGCTGGACATATGGTTTAACTTTCTTACTCCAATCCCATGCCAAACTTCACTTTCATATTTGTATATATTAACCCTCTGTATATGGACAATAAAGGTAATAAGCTTCTGCGTCCCCTGGGCAGTATGCAAGGAACTGAGAATGATGTCTAATGGCACTCATCTTCTGGTGACTATGGTGCCCCCTACTGTGCTAACCAAAGACTGCGTATGGTAAGAATACGAAATGAATGTGTGTCATAAGAAACAAGAATACCCTGTTATAGGGGTTTATATCAGTAATAGCAGCATATGGCACTCGAGAGAAATGCTACGACAATAATGACCATAATCCAATTCTTCCCATTACCATTGAATTTTGTCTAAGGAGAAAAACATCATCTTGGGAGACAGATTTAGAGTTGACTGTTCTAACATAATAATTGGTCTGTGAGCTGACAAACGTTTTCTGCCATTGGAGCGTGTGAGCCCACAATAGCTCGATAAATATTTATTTTTGTCCAATATCATAAGGCCAGATATGGCTAGACTAAAATTAGGCCAAAGAAAGGACGGAGTCACCATCTTATCTCATCTACAGAAAACATGTCTTTTTTTTTGCAAATTTTGAGCTGAAGGTAGAATTTTCCCATAGTAATCTTTTTTTACCCTGTCATACAGTATTTCATGTTATAACCTTCAGTATAAGTGAATGGTACATTTTCCAAAAATAACTCATAAAGGCCACCAGTTTACTGTTAAAAAAACACCTCAGCAAGCCATCAAGTACACTAATAATCTCAATGTGACATGAAAACTGATTTGAACATCAACCGATCAATTTAGGACCCATCCAAACCTCGTTTTTCCTCAAAAGTCATATAATGAATTAAATTCCCCTCAAACCATCCTCATTTCAGCAATCTAAGACAGTAAATAAAAGAAAATGGTGGCAGGTGGTTCTTCAGCCAGCAGGCCCGTGCCACAGAAGACCTTTGCCTCTATCTCAGCCCTGCCTCATTAGCTGGTTCTCTTATCTAGCAGAGAGATACAGAGAGAGAGACACACAGAGAAAACGAGAGAGAGAAAGGACGAGCAGAGCCAACGAAGAGAACGAGAGAGAGAGAGATACAGAGAGAGAGACAGAGAGAGAGAGCAAGAGCGAGAGAGAGCGAGAGAGTCCAAGGGACTGACCGATGTAAAACCCAGGTCAGACTGTGGCAGGGCCTGCTGGAGTGGAGGGGGGAGGCTGAGCTCTGTCAGCGGGAGGAGCTGCGCTCCTTACTGACACAGTCGTCATGCGTGGTGGTGTCCCCGTTGGCCGTCACGCTGCAGGTCTTCCTCTTCTTCCTGCGGTGGGACATAGCGTCCCCCTCCGAGCTGGACTCGGCCTGGGGGGAGGAAGAGAGGGGGCGTAAGTGATCTGTACTCTACATGTCAACAAATAGAGTGCGACCCATGTAACAAACCCCGACAGGCCTCTTGCATGTGAATTGCACCACCACCACCACCTGTCCCACACTCAACATACAGATAAACTGTTCCCGTGTGGGCGCAGGGGGTGGGGGGATGCCTTTGACAAAGTGGGGAAGTCAAAATGTGTGTATAAATTAAAGTTACTAGGGGCAGATTGTCTGTAGCAGATGATTTTGGCGATCCCTGCCGTTTGCTTAGTGTAATTATTTTCCCTAACCGTCGTAAAGAAGACATGCAGAATGCTCGTGGTCACTGCATATTGCTAGCGACTATAGCCCAACTATGAGCATCTCTTCTTGATTTAGTGGCGGACTTCCTTGTGCCATAAAGCAATTCGTCACAGTTTCGCAGGAAATAGTGCCCGGTGGCAGACAAAATCTGTTATCCATTCTCCCATAGGCATTACAGTGTGCTATCAGAATAAATGTATTGATAATCCATTAATATAAAAAAGTTGCCTATAGTTGCTTTAAAGTACAGCTTCTACAGCAAGTAAAAAGGACTAAGCTTCACACACGTGCACGGATTGCTTGCGGCGCTCGCACACCACATTTTACAGGACAGAAAGCAATAGGTGTAACTGGAGGGGCGTGCAGTATATTGACAGCAAGAAAGGGATGGTATGAAAATACTGGCAGATATTTTGTATTAGATTAACTGGCACCCACAGAATGTAAAAAATGACCAAAGTCAAACTAAAGCGTTTAAGGGCGCCAGGTTTAACGGACCCCTGCAGCCAAGCATGTGAGGCACTAGTACAAACGCACACGTGTCCATACTGGATCAGTAAAATGCCACGCTGTCGTCTCATTATGTTTCAAGCATGTTGCGTGTCTGTGTTTGAGTGTACGTGTTTGTGGTCAAGAGACAGAAAAAGAAACAGCCTATACAGCCTTTACCTAAAGGACACACTAAAATGCACTTTATGTAAAGCGTATTTTGGTGTTGGGGAGCATGTGTGAGCGCATTACACGTATGGCAATAACACATGCACATGTGTCCAAGACAAATGAACCCATGACTTCTGGGAACAGGTGCCCACTGTCTTGTTTCTCGCAGGGCTCACCTTTCTCCAACTGTGGGGTGCCTGTGACAGGGGCAGCAACACTATATGTCTGTTTATACATGTGAATACCTCACAAGGGCCCTCTGTGTGTGTGCGTGTGTGTGTGTGTGTGTGTGTTTGTAGGACATACATCAGAGGAGTCAGAGGAGCTGGAGGAAGAGGAGGAAGAGTCGCTGGAGCTGTCCGAGGCGATGCCAGTGGACTCCTGCAGATCCACTTTGTCAGCCAGCACGGCCAGGTCTGGTCTCTCCTGCTTCAGCACACTGGCAGAGAAACACAAAAATGAGCCACAAACAAAAACAACCTAAACACAGATAATAAAAAGAAGAGTCAACGTGTGGAAAATATGTGAAAACAAATTAGCGTGAAAATGATATGGCTTTAGGATTTACAATGATGAAAGGGACGGAATCCAATATCACTACAAATCCATGAATAGCCAGAGACATTAATGTGGCCATAGGGCACCCCCAAGTATGGGTGAGGGAACTTCAATCCTCCCCTCCGTTAGAAGAGCAGGGCTACCATGTTTCACAGAAGCTGTCAGCACACACTCGACGGGTTATTTGGCTGTATGTGGATAGTGGTGGCCAAGTGGGCAGAACTGCTACCTGGTAACTAAAAGTTGCTCCAGAGGGACGGCCCCTGTCATTTTATTGTAGGTTGCTTTGGATCAAAGCGTGCGGTAAACAACCGTAATGTAATGTAATGTATGTGGGGCGGGACGACGCCGGCGCTTACCGATACCACTTCCTGGATAGTTTGGGGCGGCCACGCACGGTCTTGTGCCACACGATGGGGAAATTAGTGGTGCTGGCAAAGTTCTGAGTGATGGCGATGGTGGTGTCCAGATTCAGCACCACGTGCCACCAGCCACCTGAGGGGAAAACCATGTGATCACATCAATCAGCATGACGGCTTCACAAGCATGTCACGGAACAGGATCAAAACGTGACTAGAGTACAAAGTCAAGGAACTTCCCAGGCTGACACACTCTTGCGGGTCAATGGCCTTTTGTTGTGGTGACCAGCTATTAACTACACACAGACATGACAAGTCTGTGCTCTGGCACAGATTCAAAGGTGCTGAGGGTTTATTTTGGGCTTCCCTTTCTCTTAGCGCCAGGTGGAATTAAGAGAATTTAGGTCAGTGCAGTGCCTCAGGGGTTTAGACCTACCAGATCAAGGGATACCCTGAATGTTTCTTTATGTACTGTACTTGGAGTTCCACAAGTTTTATCGAAGCACCAACAGTGATTGTTTAGTTTGTCTGCACAGCTGTAACCATTTCACAGCATTTTAAAAAAAATAATGTTCAAACTTGTGACTATCAGTAACATACATTAAATTCTTCCTTCTTATATATCTATATACACTGTATAAGCAGTAGTATCATCATACTATTGTTTAGTATGAAAACATAACTCAAGCTTTTTATTTAAAACATCCAAAAATTGTAATAATAAAGTAGGTCATCCTTTTCACTGACCAGGGACAAAGACTGTCTCTCCGGGACCCTGCAGGATCTCCAGGGGCCTGAACTCGGCGGGCCAGGTGGTCTGCTGCGTGCGTGGGTACACAATGCTGAACCAGGTTATGGCCTCGTCCTGCTGGTTGCCCCCGTCGTCCCGGGTAACCTTGATGAGCTCACGGGGAGTGTGGGTCGGGAACAGGCACCAGCGTTTATGACCGTGAACCAGCGCGTTCCAGGCACTCGTGCCCAGTGGGTCAATGTGGATGCCTGTGCCAGATCGGGCTGGGCCCATCACAAACCATCTACAACAGACGACAAAACAGGAAATTATAAGTTGGGGGCTTGCTCCAAGATAAAACGCTCATTAGATAATGAACAACTGACGCCTTCCATAAGAGTAACATCGATTCCCATTTTAAATGATCTGTAATAGTTGCATTTGAGCCTTTTACCTGTAAGGAGGTCTGCGCTTCTCCCCAGCAAACTGGAACAGGTCATCCCTGAAGAAGATCGGCACCTGGTAGTCGTCCAGAAGCTTGCGGCGCTTAGCGTGCTCTCCATAGCTGCTGTCAAAGATATAGAGCGGACTGTCGTCCCGCGCCGACTCCAAATACTCTGTGTAGTATTTCATCTTCATCTTGACCGAGTAGCCATCGTTGTCTTCCCCACACTTGAACTTCTGGTTTCGGTATTTACGTTTGAGGCGTTCCACGGTCCATTTCTCACGGGCTGGCCAGTTGTCTTGACAATTAAGCAGCACCACAGGCTTGTAGGGTCTCTCAAAGCGCTGAATGAACTCCTCTGGGCTGAGTCTCAGTGCATCAGCACGCTCAACATTGTCCTGAGACAAGGCGAGAACACATGCACGGAAAAAACATGTTTGTCAATGTGTAAGAAAACTAAAACTAGTCAATGCATCCGTACTGACTGATTGATAAACTGGTTGTAGGTAGGGACTAAACTAAACTTACAAATAACAGCTACTGTTACAATATGATGGTGGTGGTGTGTGGGTGGTTGTCCTATAATACACCTCTTAACTTCCTTAGCTTGGAGTGTCATATTGTTATATACCTAATGCACAAAGAGGGGCTCCTCTTAATCACATTAAGTCCATATCAAAGCCCCTGCTTGACCTCTTGGCTATTTCCCAAATAACCTGAAAACATGGTTTAGTGGAAGGGACCTGAGAAACAACCAGTACCCTTTATAAAGAGGCCTTCTGTTCATAAAATCATAAACAAACACAGCAAACGTATGTTTCAGACATTCTGATGGTCAGCCAGGGCAAATGCAATCTACAAAACAAACTGAGCAATGTAGCATTCATAACAAGAGTTGAAGCTCAATGAAGCCAACACCTATTGTCAAATTTCAAAACTGTTTAGGAATAATGTTTAAGCTCATCATTCTTTTTTTTTGTGCATTAACCATTTTGATAGCTCAGCACTGGCATATACATTTACACTGACCAGCCCCAAGTTCCAAGACTCCGGCTGAGCAGCTTACGTGACCAACAACACATCACTGATGGATTGCAACGAACGTGAAGCGTGCAAACTATGGCTAGCTAGTAGCTAGCTAACGTTCATGTGACAGTTACCTTCACTGTCCGATGTGACAAATCGAATGTCTGATAATAATCATGTTTTATCCAGTCTAATGAATCTTTCAGCTCAGGTCTAGCGCTTTTCTTCGCCTCTTTGATCCTCTTCTTACTCTTATGACTCATTCCTCCGTTTGAATACAAGTTTCCTGGAGTTAGCTATCTCGCTAAACTAAGGTGTAGAGGCAAAAACATTCGCTTTCTTTCCAGTTTCAAACGTCGGCTAACGTTAGCTCTCTTCGGCTGGCTCTGGAGTGGTGCTAACTCGCTAGTTAGGTAACGTTATTAGCCTAGTAACCCGGTTTATTCCCCAGTTTTCCCTGAAGCTAACTTGTCTACGCAATTTATTGTGGTATAGCGTAGACATGTAATTTGTTGTAATACAATTTACAATTCTGGTACAGAACTGTAACCGTATCTCGATTTCTTAACAGCCTAACCGGGTGTTACAGCTAGTTAGCTTATTGGCGCGACAACAATGCTGTGCTTCTACTACCAACCACGGTTAGTTTGCGAAACGCCCACTGCAAGTCTCATTGGCTACGGAGGGACATTCAGAAAGATCGATTGGCTAATATATAAGGATACGCCTGCGCGACCGTGACACAATCGGATTTTATTGGCCAATTTAGGACCATTGGTAATGTTTCTTCTAGCATGGTTGTAAAATAAAAAATGGCAAATGCATGGATAAAATGGACAACACGCATGGCGTTTGCACCGTTGTTAGCAAAGTATTCAAATTTGAAGACAATCAAGAAAACGAGAGGCAATCTCTGTCACTAACTGTCTCTATCCCCGAGGTTTCTTGTTAACTTATAATTGCATAACGTCCAAATGTTTTGGAGTTGTATTTGGCTCTAGACCAGTCTTCATTTAATTTTTTTAAACTTGGCCTGGCTATACTTGTGAAGTTGTGATTTACTAAAGTAAACTGCTGTGCTTGTCAGTATGTCATCTACATTGTTCTGTCCTTTTTGCAGGTACTCGACCCACAATACGGAATGTATGTCTGGCCTTGTGCAGTTGTACTAGCACAATTTGTATGGACACATAGGGGACAGATGCATCAAAAGACAGTCTTGGAGGTGACATTACACATGTAGCCTACACATTCAAAGCACCAACATTAAAGTCCGAGAGCTGCTTTGAAATTGTACTATCATACGTCTGACGTCCTTAATTAATGTCACTTTTTTTATTCACAGCTTGGGGCAGGTGTAGGCCTACCAGGTGTAGTTGCTGCAAAGTGTGGGGCCAAAGTGATTCTATCAGACAGCGCCGAACTTCCTCATTGTTTAGAGAACTGCAGACGTAGCTGTGCGGTCAACAGTCTGCCTGATGTGGTTGTAGTTGGGGTCACATGGGGAGAAATTTCCCCCGACATTGTGCGTTTACCTCCCCTGGACATTATCCTGGGATCAGATGTTTTCTATGAGCCTGAAGGTAATTTAATACACCCCAATTTCCTAGTCATACGATCCACACAACTAAACTACATTACTTACAGCAAAGCTTTTTAATTTACTTTCAGATTTTGAGAAGGTAATTGTGACCATTTCATTCCTTCTGAAGAAAAACCGTACAGCTCAATGTTGGGCAACATACCAACTAAGAAGGTAGGGTCATGAGCCTGGGGTTATGTTCTCTAGATGTAAATTTCAACATTGAACTGCTCCACAATTTAACTCTTCTCTTGGATTTCAGTTCTGACTGGACCATAGAAGCCTTGTTACTCAAATGGAATTTGAAATGTATTGATATTTCCTTGGACAAATTCAATGCAAACACAGGACAAATAGCTGGCTCAACACTACCTGGAAGCCACACTGTACAAATGATGATCATTACATTAGCTGAAGAAACTGTAACGTGAACGGTTTCCTTTTATAACAAGTTCCCTCTCTGTGACTTGTAGTTGTATCACAAGACAAGTCTTGTATGTTTGCAATAAACAAATTTGAAACCATTTAGACAAAACATCTAATCTTTAATAGCATTCACATCGGTCTAAATACAGAATTTTCACAACGGGAAAGGAATGCAAATTGGGCAAGAGAATTCATCGGTACTGTCTGAATTAATCAAAAATAAACTCTGAATTATCAAGGAAGGGGATAAAACTGAACAGAGGGCAGATTAGCAGCAGCCACTTATGTTGGCTTCACCAACAGCCACTGGAGCATTCTGGAGAATACTGGAAACATCCAAGCACTCTGCACAGCAACACGCCACCTTAACAGCTAACCCGCAATACTCAACTGCTACACAACTGCGCCTAGTGCACACAAAAGAAAGTACAAGGAGATATTAGAATATTAACTTTGAATTTCAGACAATGCAGATTTTGCAGGATTGTACATCAGTACTATCAGGTCCCAAAATTGTTTGTTTGCTTCTCAAATTGGGATTTTATACCTCAAATGTCACTGACTAAAAATATTGCTGGTGAGTTAAAAAAAGAAAAGATGTAGCCCTATCTCCAATTAGACTGCAAAGCACCGAAAAAAGAAGATTGACACCTCAGCAAAAATGCTAACTTCAAAAGCCCATTACAAAAATAAGACATCACATTGATTAAAAGGACATGCCTTTATTAGGCAAATAAAAAGCAAGACTGAGTCCTTCTGAAGATACAATAGTAACCTTTTAAACTAGGAAATCGTTGAACGGACAGAGTCCTCAGCGTTTAGTCTTGGACATCAGCGTGACGTTGTGGGGTCTTCATCTGAAAAAGGTCAAAATGTAATGGTAAGAGAACGGACAAGTCATTTTTATAGACTACGAACTTTTAGAAAAAGGCATAGACCCCCTAATCGGTGGTAATGTTTTGTTATCTTTTCCACCCCATTGACATGTTACATGTCACCATCAATACCCTGAGTGATGTCTAAAAAATAAAAAAAACTGGAAATTATAGCAATGAACATAGAAACAGGATAAAAAAAATAAAAAAATCCTACAGGGTTTAACGTGTCAGACAAACCTGGTTTTCGCTCATGTTTCATCCCCCAAATGTCAGGGACGTGACCTAGAGGACAGTAAAACTTCTGTCCAATATCCAGCAGACAGACGTACCTCAACACCAAACCCCAACACTGACTGCCTCCGACCTGCTCCATAGCAACACCCCCAACAGCAGCAGGCGGCCCCTGGGCAGCTCACACACCCCTTCTAACTGCTCATACTGCCTCAGCTCTGCTCAAACTCCACTTTTGCAAACAGGATTCCGCAGCTTGGAGGAGAGAATTCCAGATTTGGTTGATAAACATTTAGTTTACCATCAATAACCATATTTCAAATATTTTAGATGAACACTTCAAAATGAGCCTGCTTGCCTTACACTGAAAAATGAACCAGAATACTACATATATGGAATGGGTCAACAAATTAACATTACAAGTCAACAAAAATATCCCTCCCCTGAAAATTACCCTGAAAGAGGCAGACATTGAGCCATAATTTCAATACACATCATCCCCATGCATTATTACAGTCATCTAAAACAATAGTAAAATGTTCAGTTCCTTTTCCAAAACCTACCAATTTTCATTGCCCTATGGGGTTTCGGCTGCATTATTCTCTCCTGGTGACTTGGGCTGGCTCTTGGATCTGGATCGTGAAGCTCTGTTGGATGGAGGTGTGTGACTCCTGGAGCGAGACTTGGACCTGGAGCGGGACCTGGACGGGGACTTTGTCTTCTTTCTCTGGGGAGAGCGAGACTTGGACCGAGAGTAGGAGCGAGATCTTGATCTGCTGTAGCGGGAGCGGCTGCGAGAACGAGATCGGCTTCTGCTGCGGGATCGGCTGCGTCTCCGACGTCTGGGGCTGGGGGAATAGCTAAATACATTCAGTAGGTTCAGTTATCACCTGCTATAACAATTGGCGCCTGATTTTTCAAGTCAGTGGCGCTTATATTCGGCCTTGATTGTCTGTAATCAATTCAAGTGAAAGCCATACAATACACATTTAAAATGTGGGAATCAGCCAACATAGCCATGCTTATTACCCATATGAATATCCAACAAGAATATATAAAATATGGTCAATCTAACGCTACAGGGGAGAGCTAGAGCAACTACTTAACAATGTGCTCAGCTCTTACCTCCTGCTTCGGCGACCAAAACCCCCGTACCTCCGGGGAGCTCCTCCACGTCGTCCTCCACCGCCGCCGCCGCCTCCATGGTGAGAATCTGGTGGCCGTCCGTAGCGGGCCATTTGGACTCGCAGCTCACGGCCGTCCAACAAGGCACCATCCATAGCGTCCATTGCATCCTCGGCGTCCCGCTTGTCGTGGAACCGCACAAAGGCAAATCCCCTGCTCTCCTTCGTGTACCGATCTCGGGGTATGTAAACATCCCCTACCCTCCCATACTTTTCGAATACACGCCGGAGGGTTTCTGGGGATGTTCGGTAAGTGAGATTGTCCACTTTCAGTGAAGTCATGCCCTCGACATCGGGCGGGGGCCTACCGTAACTCATCGCGCAGTAAAGCCTACTTAGCCTTTCCTGTAAAAGCAGGGGAAAAAACTGTTAAATGGCTAGAAAAACGTTACAATTAGTAAATAATTGCAACGCTTATACCCTTTCAGTATTATATCATACATAAATATTTAAGTATAACGCTTCAAACCGTCGAATCTTATAGTGCTGCGCTTGCTCGTCGTCGTAGTACAAATCTTCAGTCTCCCTCGCTCGACTCACCTCGTTGTTGTGTGGCTAGAGAGTGAAGAAGACGGAAGTGGAAAGAACATTGCGCAGCTTTATTGGAAGCCAACAACTACAAAACATTTAAAATTGTATTTACTGAATTAGTTAATTAATTGTCATCATAAAATGTGTTATTCATGACTAATTAATAAAACAAAAATGTAATGTATTTTATCCCCCCGCCCCGAAAAAAAATTTAAATTACCAGTAACAAAAACTCATTATCCCAGTCTGCTTTGCGATTAATGTACGCTTAAATGCGTCACCTATGTGCGAGCTCAAATATTATGGACCGGTGTAAACACCAATGATGGTTGCCCTTACGCCAACTTCACTTGATCTGTAAGTCCGTGCTAAAACCATAAACGCAGCATATTTGTCAGCTGATTGTTTCACATGACACACATTTACAGTTTCGGTCACACCAGTGGTTGCTGTTGAAATACAGCAGGATATTTTACTAAAAGGTTAGACAGAAAATTTGTGTTGACTTGTAGATAGTAGTGTATATTGTTGGATTGGGTGGCCTCAACTATTTTATATTTCTACTGTGTGGTTAACATTAACGCTACACAAACAAGTAGAAGTAGCTTGCTAACGTTAGCACAGACAACAGAAACACGTTTCAAATCAACCGGCTACCTGGTAAGTTTGGCAGTGATCAACAACCGTTTTTGTTTGCTGATTTGCTTTCAATACCCCGCCTTAAAGTGTTTTCTATCACCTGTTTTACCATTGTTTTAATCATGTTTTTTTTTATAAATTTTTTTAGATTTGTGGGTGCTGCTTATTTACCTTATCTAACAACTAGACTGTAATTGATTCGCTGAGAAAAATGGGTCCAGAAGGAAAATCACTCATGAACATTATAATCCTCGGCTTTGGATTCATGTTCATGTTCACTGCTTTTCAAACATGTGGTAATATAGAGGTATGTTTTAGTTTACTTTCTATGTAATGTAGTTGTGCTACAAAGTTGAGTTACATTTGTGTAATAGTCATCACTTTCCTTTACAGCAAACCGTTATCAAAAGTTTCAACAGTTCTGAATTCCATGGCAGTGGATACACAAGGTAGTATATTTCAACTACAATGGTCACTGATCTCAAGCCTTATAATATAGAGTTAAACATAATGCTTCAGTTTGAACCTGAACTCACTATGGGTGTAACTTAGGTCTTAATTTCATCTACCTCACTCAAATAGGTCTCCAGGGTAATTTAATCTGACCAGTTTTGGTAATAAAGGCTACTTTTCTCCACAGTAGCTGGCTGGAATAAGATGAAAAACACAGCATATTAGTTTGAAGCTGTAAGAATGCATTAGGGTTAGCTGTTGGTCTGTAAAACCCAGAATGCAGCATGGCTATTCTATTAAAACACCTTAGGCAAACATTTGTTTAAGGATAACAAAACACAATATTTGTCACATGCTTTACTTTTTTTGTCAGATAATATACATAAACTGACTAGCTAAGCATAGACAGTTTATTAATGTTTTTATGTGCAGCATGTCCATCATCTATGGAGTTTTCTCTGCGTCAAACCTGATAGCCCCATCAGTGGTGGCTGTCATAGGACCCCAGCTCTCCATGTTCTTCAGTGGTCTAATATATAGGTGTGTTGTACCTAAAGTTTACTTTAAACAATTTAACGCAAAATCTAAAACAATTTAGACAAATTCCTGAATATGATGCTAATGTTTGTAATGCCACATAATGTTGTTAACCTAGTGGGTACATTGCCATGTTCATCCACCCGTACACTTGGAGTTTCTACACAGCCTCTGTAGTGGTTGGGATTGCGGCAGCAGGTACAAAAATAACCCAGCTTCCTTTTGATATACCAATGTTGTCTGGCTTTCAATAATGCAAAACCAATCCAACCTTCTACCACACATGTTTGAATCATAATAGTGCTGTGGACTGCTCAGGGAAACGTACTGGCCATTAACTCCTCTGATGCCACCATTGGTAGAAACAGTGGCATTTTCTGGGCACTGCTGCAGTTCAGGTACTTCCTGTTTATCAACATATTCAAATAAACCGCTGCAGTTTCTAACAAAGCTTTACACTATAGAGTAATAAATAATAGCTGTTGACTTACAGACTATTTACTTATTTCTCTATATCATTTTTCCAGCTTGTTCTTTGGAAACCTCTACATCTACTTTGCTTGGCATGGACATGCTCACATATCAGGTAATTATACTGGACCAAATTGTATGTATATTTAAAGCCTTTCTCTTTTACAAAAAGGTATGCTGTGTGTAATTTTGAGTGGCTTACTCATACTGGTGTTGTGTGGTCTAGACAAGGACCGTCAGACAGTGTTCATCTCACTCACGGTCATCAGCCTGGTTGGCAGCTTCCTGTTCTTCCTCATACGGAAGCCTGCTGATCCTGTGGTCACACCCTCTGATGCATCAGAGTCACTTGGGCATACCGAGTCCTCAGAGAACTCCTCCGTGTCTGAGTAAGTGCAGGCAGACACACAGAGACAGGGCATTGTAAAAACTAGCCGCAGCTTACTTTGACATTTAACTGTGCTTCAAAAGTCGTCGTCGTCGCCCCCCCCGTGCACCTAATTGTACTTCCTACAGCCTACAAGGCAAAGAGATACAAAGAAGACTGTAATAGTGATAATATCAGAATACTCATGATACAAAAAGATTCACATCTTCAAGTCAAATGTTGGTTTGAACTTGCAATGCTGTCAGTTATTTTGTCCCAAAGATATTTCCAACTATATCATAATCAAGGCTTTTCCCTTTTAACAGAACCCCAACCAAAGGGCGTGGTTCACAGGCTCTGGATGCCTTCTGTAAGTTATTGGAATGTTTCTAGCTTAATTCTGCATCAATGGTACTTGGCTTTCCTTCTTCCTGTAAATTCTGTGTCCTTCCTTAACAGTTAAAGCATTGAAGATCTCTGTCACCAAAGAGATGCTACTGCTCAGTACCTGCATAACATACACAGGTGGGTAACAAAGGAGTTTTACTTCACTTTGTGTACATTCTAAGGGTACTAATATGTCAATTTTGAATCCTTTGAATCTTTGCCCCCTCTTTACTGCCAGGTCTCGAGCTGACGTTTTACAGTGGGGTGTATGGGACTTGTATTGGAGCAATGACACGCTTTGGGGAAGACGCCAAGAGTCTGATTGGTCTTTCTGGCATTTTTATTGGCCTGGGAGAGATCCTGGGTAAGTTACTTCTTTTGATACCTTTATTTACACTTTCTTTGAGGACGGCAATTCACATGATCGTGCACATTAAGGTAAAAACAAACAACAAGGTAGGGATGGAAATATTGTTTATATCAGTGAAGCCATATTAATCCCGCAAAGCCAATTAGTTGCTGTTACCCTGTCGATCCAGGAGGGGGCGTGTTTGGAATGCTGAACAAGTGCAACCGGTTTGGGAGGAACCCGGTGGTGCTGCTGGGTCTCATCACTCACTTTTTGGCTTTCTACCTGATCTTCCTCAACATCGCCAGTGACGCCCCTCTGGCCCCCGAGGAGGGAACTCCACTGCAGGCCTACATCACTCCCAGGTACAAAGAGACCCAGTCAGGTCAGAGCGATGTGCCATAAACCGTAGATAACTGTCATAAAACACCCCGTGGAAAACCTGCTGATCCACCTTAAAGATAGGTCATGTGATGTGATTCTTATTGTTGCATGTTTTGGTTTGACCTGGTATGGCCTTTGCTCTTTTGCCCTGAAAACTTATAAAGATAGATAAACAATTCTCTGTGAATATAAGATGGGTCAGGAGTATAATGTGAAATAATAGTAAAAGATAGTTTCACTGACTGACTGCTTGCTGTGCGCTGTCCTAGTGTTGAGGTTTGCTGATCCACCTTAAAGCTAGGTCATGTGATGTGATTCTTATTGTTGCATGTTTTGGTTTGACCTGGTATGGCCTTTGCTCTTTTGCCTTGAAAACTTATAAAGATAGATAAACAATTCTCTGTGAAAATAAGATGGGTCAGGAGTATAATGTGAAATAATAGTAAAAGATAGTTTGACTGACTGACTACTTGCTGTGCGCTTTCCTAGTGTTGAGGTTGCACTGCTGTGCAGTTTCCTGCTGGGTCTGGGCGACAGCTGCTTCAACACTCAGCTACTCAGCATTGTGGGATTCATGTACCGTGAAGACAGTGCTCCTGCCTTTGCTGTGTTCAAGTTTGTTCAGGTAAGCTTTTTACTGCTTAATAGTAAGATGTGAGAGGACTCTTTGCAGCATTTTTTTCTAAGTAATGCTGAATGCTCAAAGCATGTTTTTGATTGCACGTAACTTAACAAAGATTTTTTTTTGTACTCTATGCTAAGATTAGTCCACTGTCTGTCCTGTCTATTTGTCTTTTATGGTTATTTGTTCTTGTCTTGTTCTTCACAGTCCATTGCTGCAGCCCTGGCCTTCTTCTACAGCAACTATCTTCTGCTGCAGTGGCAGCTACTCATCCTGGTTCTAGTGGGCTTTCTGGGCACGCTCTCGTTCTTCGTGGCTGAGTGGGTGGTGGTCTCCAGGAAACCGGATACAGATTACGAAAGCATTTGACTGGACCAGGGACCAAGAGGGGACAGTCGTGGGAATTATTCACTGCTTGAGGAGTCATCTGGGGAGGATGATTCATAATGCTTACCAAGCCAGATTTCCTTTGGACGAACTGAAATCCCTCGCTAGCACTCTAGCCCAACTTGTACAAGACTGATTTTGCAGGTTGGTCAGGTCTGCAAACGAATGGATTTTGTCTTTGAATTGTAAGGGACACTTTAAAAAAATGATATCCTTATCTTTTTTTAAAATAATTATGTTGTGCACAAAGGTGCCTTTATTGACCACACCACCTTCTTGGACCTTTTTTTGTTTTACAGTACAAGACCCAGTGGTATCAAGTGGCTGTCACTAAATGCATTTAAAGAGGGATACAGGCTTTTTTATTGCTTGTAGGATGTGCCATGCCAAAGTTATCAGTCTCTACAAATCCATTACTGTGAAATACTTTAGCTGAGAGAGTTATTCTTGTTAGACAGAATAAGCTTACCATGCACAGTCGCCATAATCATGTTTTCTATTTAAGTTGGATATGCCAGCGATCTGCATGCACATAAATATATTTAATGAATTTGTGTTCATCCAGACTGACAAACATAAAGGGAAAATAGTCAAAAAGCAGGAGCTTGCACTCTGATGCTCTAATGTTTTGTTTGTTAAATAGTGACTCAAATACTTATTCATGAGCTGGAACTATTTTATGACCGATGTGCCCTTGTTACCCTCACTTTTCCAGTTGGATGTAACGGATGATTCTACATGTCCTCATGAAGGAATTGGCTATACAATGTCATTTATCATAGTGAAATGTATTTCAACCACATATGCAAAACTTTTTTATTTTATTTTTTTAAATATCACACAGCTGTTCTCTTCTGGTTTATCAAAGAATTCCAAAGAAACATTTGAAAATGTTTAGGAATAACCTACAACTTCATCATTCTGCAATCATATGTCATCTTCTTTTCTTTGCGACCCATAAAAAAGCATGTATGTATGTGTTCTTTTGCCTGAAACAATTTGTTGAATGTAGTTTAAAATCACCATAACTTAGACATTGTTTTCTATATCTGCTAACAAGTAAATTGTGCCATGTTTTATATTTTTTGTTTTTCATTTTGTCACACTGTTTTGTTAAGACTACAAAGGGTCTCTTGTGCTGAACATTCTTATGCCAAAATATGTCCTTGACTCCTCCTTAATCAAATTTCCTACTTGTTTATGGAGGATAATCTATAGCTGAATCTAGCTGCTTTTGGAAGGCCATTAAGTAGACTGTACATTTGTTATTCCTTTTTTGCCACATGATGCAAAGATGTTGAGTGAATGCACATGACATGGCTGACGTAGACTTCCGAACAGAGGCTGGTTTTATTCTCAAATTTAGACATATGTAATTTATTTAGAGTGGTTGTACTGTCATCCCGATTATTATTTTTACTACAAATAAAAAGGTTGTTATGTGTCTCTGTTTCCTATCCGTATTCATTCCGGCGACTCTTATCACTGATCACACATGATTGAGATTCCTCTTGTTGCTTGGCAACTTGCGACGCTACAAGTCACAATGTGAGATGCAATGGATAGAAGACTAGGCCAATCAAAAAAGAGGGCTGAGTGTATTCTTATTGTTATGTCCAATAAGGTTCCATTGTAGGCGTGGGAGATAAGAACCAAACTTGAAACAAATTTTACCTAAACGAGACATGGCACCGGACAACAGAGATTGAAATGTTACAGATATATTTTCAGGCTAGGTTTTAGAGGCGCTTTTAATCTTCAATCTTTTAAGTGGTTTATTTTTACGCATTTTTGATTAAGACAAACAGGAACTCAGTTGAAAACGATATTGGTTAGCAACTTAGCTGACTTTATCTTCTCAGTGTTATAAATTGTGACGCATGCATACAGTTTGTAAACTGGTTTAGGTCCACTACCGAATATGTTCGTGGGAATAATGTTTTTTTTATTTGCCTCTAAATCTTTTATTTAGTATTTGTTTCTTTTCGGGGATTTTTTTAAAATCAAAAAGCCATGTCAGCCGACATAAGCTTATTCGACTTGGTGAACCAGTCGATTGGTTCACCTGAAATTGGAGCGGTCAACTTCACTGCTCTTCACAGTCTCCTACATGCGATCATAGGACATCTGAAAATACAAAATGTAACCACAAAGTGGAGAGAGGAGGCTGCTCCACCAAACGAGCCATCAAGCACAACAACCAGGTCATCTCTGCGAGAGGTGTCCAGCCCATATCAGCACATTGAAGACAAGTTGCGGAATATTGAAATGCAGATTGCTGTTATTGAAAAGCTCCCCAGTGGTACAGATTTGTTGGACCGCACCTCTCCTACAGCCACACCGGTCAGCGACATGTGGCAAATGATGCAGATCCGCCGATTGGTTCAAACCAGTGAAGATGGTGTGTCTAAGGTCAGGCTCCTCCTCAAAATGTGTCCACACAATCAATTAATTGATGCAAGAGTCCATTTATTAGCTGCATCAATTATTATTATTATTATTATTATTATTATTATTATTATTATTATTATATGATTAAGTAGTAAAATACAAATTGTGAGAGGTTTCATTTTTTGCTGATTACAATGTGGGAAAGATGTGAACAGGTGCACAGGTGAAATTGCATAAATTGCTTTGAAACACAACTTTTTTCAATTTAAACTCAACATATAGCATGTTCACCTATTGCATTTTTGTATTATTTGACAGACCTATTATCCTTGTTAGGGGTGATCTCATCCTGTGCACCTGGGGCAGATACCTAAATTGTGTGTTTTGCTCTCCATTGGAGTGCTCTTCAAACTGGGGAGCCTGTGTCTGTGTGGTGAGAATTTCGGAGTAGTGCACTCAGCACTGGATAAGGCAGCCGATGACAACAACACAATAGGTGATGGGCACCGCTCTTCTCAAATGACCTCTGTGTCACTGTTCAGGTTTCCATCAGGGCCACTCCCCAAGGCAAAGCAAAAATGTCAGTATCAGTGCACTGGTGTTGGGTTTATCACACCGTGAAGGAAAACAAAATGGCTCAAAATAGTTACAGAGTTGAGGACTATTTTGTCATGTTTATGTAAAACTAGCAAATTAATATGAAACAGAAAAGTATAGGAATTATTGCTTTCCTCACTAACACTGCCCAGACTTGCCCAGATAGACACCCCCCCCCCCCCCCCCCCCATCTGATTTCTAATCTTTACTCCTTAGCTCTCTTTTTACTTCCATTTCTTTACTCCCTCGAGCTTTCCCTCCTCTCTTCCTCTTTTTGAGGTGAGTTATATAGTAGTCTCCCGCAGAGAGGACTGTGGCTGTTAGGGGAAGAATAGCATTCAGGCAAGATCAGGGACAGCCAGAAGGTGTGAGCGAGGCCAAGGCCCTCACGTTATCTGAATCATTCATGTCCTCCCTTGGCAGACTCTGGGTCACTACTCATGGCTTTACCTGCGTGCCCTTGTGTGCCCATCTCCGCCTACATGTCATGGCCCAAGTGACTCCGAGCCCCAGCCAGACAAAGTTCTATGGCCTCTGGCTAGCTCATAATAACCACACTACAACAGGTTGTGTATTATAGCAACTGGACCACCTGTGCAACAGCCCAACCATTAGCCTGTCAGGGGATTTTTGTTTGGAGAGGTGTGCCCTGTCGCGACCCCACAGGAGGCTTGTTCCAGTGTTCGGAGGGCAACTGTAGCGTGAAAGGATTCCAGGCCACCAGCCATCTTGGTCGTTCCAGTTAATGGCTGACTCGAGTTAAAGAGTAGCTGAAAGCTGACAGCTTCCTTCTCTACTAATTACACTTTGTAAGACAGGATTCGTGGTTGAAATCCTCGACTTTTTCTTTCTCTTTTAACGATAACTTTTCTTCACCCGTGACTGACAAACATTTGTCAAATGAATACTAGACATTTTATTTACATGGACGTAACTTTTTTTTCTTCTTTTTTAAATCAACCATGCCACATTAACAAAAGGGATGAATGATTGTAAAGTAAGTTAGTTTTTCAGTTCTGCTGTTGCCCGGGTAGCTTCTAATGTTATTTAGTTTGAGACTGTGTAAATGTATGCTTGTCTTTAATGGATGAAGGATGATTACGGCCCATAGGCTGCTTCACACATACAGCTCACTCATTAACAACGTGCTAGTGATATGGTGCTCCATCACAAGGCATAAGAGATTAAAGCTAGGTGGGGTCCGGTTGCTATATATCATTTCAGGCCTGGGCATAGTTGAGGCAGTTAATCACTCTCTAGTCAAGCAGACAAACATAGACAGTCAATAGATTCATCTCGGGACTTTCCCAGACCTCCTTACGTGCACAAAATAAACGGCTTTTTTGAAAAAATTGGCAAACACACGTAAGCTTAAATGTTTGCTGTGTCTATATGGCCTTATAACCACACCAAAAATACCAAACCGATTAAACAGTGAGGTCACTACATGAACATGGGGCTAAGGTATGTGCCCTGAACATTGAACAACAATGATTATCATTGAATTGCCAATTTCCTGCTAAGACCACATCTGAGGACTGTGTGACAGCTTGTGTGTCTTATCCCAAACATGGGATGACGCTGCCATGGTAATGTCTTTTAAGGGTCAATGGTTCAAGGGATGATTTAAGAAATACTCCTCAGGTTTTTAGGTTGCTGGGGATCCTCAAAGGTTGTGAGGGGGATTTCCATCGTAGTGAGGTTTAGATTCCATCAAACCTTTTCCCCAAATCCCACTGGGAGATAAAGCGCTTGGAAATAAATCAGTATCATGCTTTCTAGTTGGATGTCATAGTTGAGAGCTGTAATAATGCTTGGCTACAAACAGTAATAGATAAAAGATTAATTAAGTAAAGATTTAGCTAAATAACAAGTCTTAGTATTTCCTATAACTTTTCATTATATAACTTATTTATTATACGTATATATTGATATACAGTATAAAATAGATGAGCACTTTGCATCATTTGTTTTGTGATTTGTGATTATAATTTTTTTTCTAAAGCCTTGTTAAGCCATCCGTAACATTGCTCCTAATTTGTTTGTCTTCAGACCATGGTGTTGATCCAAGATCTGTTGAAGGAGATCCAGGATTTGAGAGAATCCAGAGATAACCTGATGAAACAAGTCAAACACTTGCAGAAAACCCTAAAAGAGGTAAGACTAGCAGTGGATTTAGGACAGTTCCACATGGTTGCAACCCTGTTGCTTTCCCGCTGTCACTTTCTGACAGACATGGCAACCACACTTATGTCACTCAATACAGGGAATCCTTTCCCTCTCATCTTTCTCTGCCTCACAAAGAATCGAGGGTGACGGAGAGTAAGCTTTCCTTCCACCCTCATCCTCTGTAGGGGACATGGTGTCACAGAAAGGGCAACCCCTTCAAAGGGCCACGGCTTATCTCTGGCCCCCCCTCGCCTGTCAATCAACATAGCATCAGACAGGGATAGGGTAAAATCTTGTATACATAATCTGTTTCCATCGAGATGTCACGACTCGGCATTGTCTCCGTGTGTCCCAGATGAAGATCGGGGAGCTGTCCGAGAGAGTGGTCGCCGTGGAGAGCTGCTGCCCTCGTGTGGAGAACCTGGAAGCAGCAATGGTGAGTTTCTGAGAAACACAAGCCACAGGTCGCACAAAAGGTAATGGGTGTCTAAAGTGAACTACTGCTTCCCCCTTTTCCCCCCAGAAATTCTTAGAGGAGAGACTTCAGCATTCCCCAGACCCGGATGCGCAGGATCAGTGTGTGACTTGGGCTGACATGCAGTTAACCTTGGTCAGCGAGCGAGATAAACATCAAAAGGCATGTCTGCAACTAGACTTTGCACCTTTTAGAATATGTAATGACTTGTGCCAATTTCTCCGTCATAAGACAATTAGCAAAATCAAAAAATTTTATTAAATATATTCATATTAATAAATTCGTATTTTTGTCCTATTATAAACAGGAAATCATGGGCGTAGGGACTATGTCAGACGTTGGCTCTGCTGGAATGACCAGGCCATCCCCCAGTACTCCCACGACCAGCCCGCACAGCAGGGCCAGTCCTTCCATCCCCAGCCCCCTCAGCAGGACCAGCCCCATCCAAAGAGTCAGTCCCAATGCTGAGGTCTACACTGGGGGTGCAACAACGAACATTGCCACCGTGAAGTCCTGTCAGGAAGACCCCAAGCACCCGAACATCACCTCCAAAGATACTCTGCAGGAGGAGGGTTGGCCCTTGTCCCGTGTTGCCAGCGGCGCTGAGCGCTACCCGAAGACAGTGGAGGCCCTGAAGGACATCGGCAAGCTGAAGGAAAGACATGATAATCTGGAGGCCCGCGTGGGACTGCTTGAGGCCGGCACGGTCGACCAGGGTGATGATTTTTTTAGACTTCTCATTTTTGCTCCATAACCTTTCAGCTGTTTTCTGCACAGATGTTAGCAGAAGTTTAATGTTAATATTTGCCTTGTACGTCACATTTTATTTACTTGTATCAAATATATTTGATGGTTTACAGTTGTTGTGCTCCATTTAGGTGAAAGGGATTTGCCTGACAACCTGGTGGCTCAGCTGAACGAAATTCAGAGTGTGTTGGACAGCCTGATGGCGGACAGGAACAAGGTGAGAGAGAAAGATATATCGACCATGTTTGGTGTGCAAGCAGGATCACGTACAACACACACTTTTTAGTTTGGTACTTGTACCACAGATTAGACTTGGTGGTAATCATAGACACACATGCACACACACACACACACACACACACACACACACACACACATACATATATACACACATATACATATATACACACACACACACACACACACACACATTTACACACACACACACACACACAGACACACAATACACAATACACAATACACAACACACAGAAACATAGAAATAATAAGGATGTCTCGTTGTCTGTAGTTGAAGGAGCTGGAGAAGATGACTATAAGCATAAGGAGCAGTGACACACAGAGTGGCCCAGATCAAGTTGCAAATCAGACTAGCCAACTCCAAATGCAGGTAGCCCTGCTCAGGTAAACCCCACGTAGACTGTCATTAAAAAGAAAGGGAGCACTGTCCACTGTCAAATGTATTGCAGGCAGTAGGGAAATACCCACTCAGTCATGCTATCTTTGATGAGAATCGTAGGTGTATAGTTTCGGTGAGTCTGTGTGGATGTATGATGATACAACATGTTTTATGTATGGCTGTCATGGCGACATAACAAGCAGCAATGTTTGGAGATGGGTCAGTTCCTCACGGAGTGCTGTTCATCGTTCCGTCAATGTTCTACCAGGAGATCTGTGCAGACATTGGAGGAGCAAGTGCAGAAGCTGAAGGCAGGTGACAAACTAGCCAAGCCCGAGAGGAAGGCCATGGCAGACAGCCACCTACAGGAGCAGGTCAGACTGAGTGAAACAGACAGACAGACAGACAGACAAATAGGCAACGTCCCGATGCAGGAGGAATGAATTTCTGCCGTGCACGTTCATTGCACGTGCATGACATTCTGCGTCCTGCTGTTGGCTCTAGCGTAGCGTAATGAAGTAGAGTTGTGGGTGCTTTTCGATCCGTCCCCGGTCCATCCCTCACACCGCCCTCTCAACCCAGCTGGACAACCTGCGCGGCATGCTGACGGACATGATGGCGTCCTCCTCCTCCATGCTCTCGCGGAGCCTGCAGGAGGACACCGAGCAGGGCCGGCATCAGAGTCAGGGCGAGAGGCAGGAGAGCGAGAGCGACGGCTCGGCCGCGTGCCCCTCCTGCTGCGTGGACGTGAGCAAGCGCGTCAGCCAGCTGTTCCAGCGCTACGAGAAGCTGCAGGGCCTGCTGACCGAGGTCCAGAACCAACGGTCAGGGCGCCGCCTGGCCTCCGACGGAGAGGTATACGCCACCGTAGAGTCAGGGCCCGGAGACAGAGGAGGACTTAGGCTAAAGAACAGATATCCTGTTACCGCTGCATTTTGATGATTGGCATTAGGGGAAATGTGAGCTACGAGTGAAGGGAAATCTTAGGTTGACTCAACCGCCCCCCTCCGACAAAAAAAACGTTAGCTGCATTGTGTGTTTTTTCTACATGACGGGTGTGTTGTGTGGTCTCTTTCAGAGCTCGGGGCTGATGGGCGACGTGCAGGACGCCATTCAACAGCTACAGGGGGAATGTGAGAAGCTCCACTCCACCACCGACCTCCTGGTGGAGCAGCACAGCCAAAAACAGACCCACATCGATGTAAGCCGGGGAGAAAGATCCCAGTTACCCCAAGGCTAATCTAAATACAACCATTTAATGATCAATACCAAAAATAAACTTGTACTAATGTGAAACCCGAGGGGATGCGCTGCGACGTTTCACCCGTTGATCTATTTAAAAGTAGACAAGGTTTTGCGGTAAATTTGATTCTAAAGTTGTTTTCCCATCTCTGTGTGTTTCCACAGCGCCTGTACAAGTCTATGGAGCAACTGGAGAAGAACAAGGCCGACAAGGAACTAGTCGAGATGGAAATTGACATCGTGAGTTTCTGGTCCCCCCCCCCCCCCCCCCCCCCCCCACCCCATACAATGTCAGCCTTCAGGCTGTGTTTAATGTTGAGCTCAGGCGAGGCGCTCTCGTGTCTGTACAGACAAGCTCCTACAAGTCCACGCACGCCCGTGGAGGTTCGTTCAAATCCCAACATGTTCGACGTCGAGTCCTGTGCAAGCCCGTACAAAACACAACAGAGTCTCGCCCTGTCGCTACATGATCACACACGCTTGTGCGTTAATCCCTGCAAGCCCATGCAGGCCTCGACCGGCCCCTACACTCCTCCTACACTAGTTTCACCATTGCCTTGATGCCAGCCCGCCTCCTCTCGCTCTCTCCCCGCAGAAAGCCGACAAGCGCGCCCTGGACACCAAGGTCAGCCGCATGCAGTTTGACTCCATGACGGAGCAGCTCAACACCATGTTCCAGGAGCTGCTGAGCAAGATCACGGGCCAGGAGCAGGACTGGCACAACGTCATCGAGAAGATCTCCAGCGAGATGGAGTGCAAGGTGGGAGCAGCCTGGAGCTCTGTAGCTGTGACACTTTTTATTTATTTATTTTTTTAAATGCCATCTCAAAAAGCGATACGTATAAAATGTATCCTACAGTTCTCATAGAACTGCTAATAGCTAATAGAGCGGTACGTGAACTGAACCACAAAGTCATATATGCCACTGTGCCCTAATGTTGTGGTAGGGATGAACAAAGCTATAAAGAGTGTGTTTCTATGGCGTGCCATGAACGCTGTGCGACTCTGCCTCAATCCCCCTAGCTGAACCGAATCGAGCTGGACCCCCTGAAGACACAGCTGGAGGACCGCTGGAGCAAGATCCGCAAGATGCTGCAGGCCCAGCCAGCCCCCGAGCACGACGACGCGGCTGGCTTCAGGAAGTGAGTGAGAACCAGGATGAAGGATGCAAGGGGAACGGTGGAGGTTCAGGGGCCAGGGTCTCGGCTCAGATCTCTCGTTCCCTCTTTTCCTGTGCTCATGTTGCCGCTGAGAATTGGAAATTGTCAGCAGAAACCATGTGCATTGCCAGTAAAACTAGGGCCGCTTTCTAATACATGTATTTCCCTACTTTTGAATCTTTTCTAGGCAACTCGTGGCCAGATTCCATTGCATTTCCTGCGACCGTCCTGTCGACATGCAAACTCCAGGACCGTGAGTCAACAAGGACTGCCCTAAATTAAGCAGTTTGAATTAAACAACTGAATGGATTAGTTCGAAGAAGAAAAAAAAGTTGTTTACTGAGACTTCCATGTCTGTATCTCTTGCAGTCACATGGTTGCTGTTCCCACCGCCCCTGCCCTTCCCTCACACAAGTCCAACAGGCCGTACACAGTCTACGAGCTGGAGCAGGTTCGCCAGCACTGCAGAACGTGAGAAAAGGCCGTCATTGTCTTCCTGTGCTGACGTGACTTTCTTAACCTTTTCTCTTACCAGCAGGAGGTGCCAAAGTCATGGTAGCTTATGTTCTAGAATCCCCCAAACCCAATTAATAAATGTAAAAAAAACAACAACTAAGGAGTTGATTGAGCTGCTAAATAATTTAAAAGCTACTTATGCGGTCAGGTATTTCTCCCTATTGCAGCCTGAGGCCAGGGACTAACCATTACAACTTTGAAACGGCCAGCACTGAGAGGACCATTGCCCACGTGCGCAGGATCCACACCATAATGTGCAGGCAGATAGACACAGTGCAGAGCCAACTGTCGCTGCTCGAGCGACCCTTCAGCCACGGGGGAGCCAGGGAGGTCGGACTCTGCCCCTATCCGTCCATGCTCAACCCCCAGCAGAGGATCAGGCACATCCAGAGTCTCTCCAAGCAGTGAGTCAGGAGCAGGGATAGGATAGGTGGCAGGGTTAGAGAGGGATAGGAAGGCCACGTCGCAATACGTATTCAAAGAAAAAAGAGAAGGGAATCTCCTCAAAATAGGGATGGCACGCCGTTAACATGTTTGACCTTTATTTTTTTTTGCCATTCCGTCCTGTCCCCCCTCAGTAGCGAGCGTTTCTCAGAGATGTCCGACTACGGCTACCTGGCCATGTCCCGCAGCTGCGGAGGCAGCCACACCGTCACCTACCCCAGCCGCCGCCTCTCCCGCCTGCAGAACGTCACGCACATCCCCACGGAGGACGACATACCGCCCCTGTCGCCGTCCACACCGCGCGTTCAGGTAGTAGCCTGTCTCCTATGGGGAAGGCCCAACTCGTCCCGCGTCACCCTAGAACCGTCGGAATGTCCGCGTGGAATGCTTTTCACACGTACGCAGGGGGAAAAGGACCAATTATCTTGCTGTTTTTGTGGTGTGTGTGTGTGTGTGTGTGTGTGTGTGTGTGTGTGGTGGTGTTCAGCCGGAAGAGGTGGACATCCTGGGATTGGACGGGCACGTCTACAAGGGCCGCATGAATTCACGAGCGGTCCGAAACATTGTCGCCAGACTACCGAACATTTCTTCCAAAGAAGGTATATACATCATATATTTATTGTTAATATATATACATCAGCCTGAAATAAAATACATTGCACAGCAATGCAAGACACAGCAATGCAAGACACAGCACAGCACAGCACAGCACAGCACAGCACAGCCCAACACAACACAACAGGGCTCTGTAAAAAGGGCTCTGTAAAAAAAAAAAAGAACAGTAGTGGACAGACTCATGTTCAGACTCCAGGCCCAAACTATTAACACAAGACCACTTGAAGTGACGATCACATGCAACAGCGCGTCCGGAGGCCTGCCTGCAACCCTCATGGCTGCTTTGTCCAGTGGCGGTCTGACGGGCCCCAAAGGGAACGCCGTGCGTAAGGATCAGATGAGAGGCCGGAGATAAGCACGGAGAAATAAAGTGGGAGTCAAGGCTCCGTGGGAGAGAGAAGAGAGAGAGGGAAGGGGGAGTGTTGTGGAGAGCAGCAAGAAGTGGAAGGATGGGGAGAAAGGAAAGAGATGACTCGTGCTTGGATCTGGACCAGAGGAAGGCGGAGCAACACCGTGAACAGCTTCACTTCGGCTTGGTTCAATAGGCGCCACCATAACAGAACACCACCTCCCTTCGTTATATAGGAGAATCTACTTACGATACTGTATATGGCCTTCCTACTCTTTTTTTTTTTTTAAATGATCCATCTGTAACTTCGTGACTCCACTTCCTTTACAAACATAACAGACTTGAGGAAATGCTGCTGCTCCCATTTCACACTCTTAATGCGCTGAACATCTGTTGCCTGCACAGAGAAACGGCTCGCGTGAACGAAGCCTGAATGATGGCAGTGATTCTATGCCTCGTGGAGCTCTTTATTAAATACGGTTGACCTTCGATTTAGTGGAGGAGTGTGTGTGTTCCACTTTGATTTATGAAGCCAACTGAAGGAGTTGGTATTTAGGGACGCACTTGGCATGGGGTTATTTGTGGTGCAGTTGTTGCCATTTGCCCCGTGTCAGGGTTAACAATGACGTGCTTTTGTGGTTTTGTCTCCTTCTAACGACTGCAGGCATGTGCAAGAGCAAAGAGAAGGTTGCGCGTTCACAGTCCCAGAAGTATGCGTGTGTGGAGTCTAGACGCGCGACCCCCGTGCGCCCCCAGAGTGCCAAGACCTCGCGCCACCACTCAGGTGTGTCACACCCTTCACTTCTCACAAAACCTCACCTAAAAGATACACACAAATATGTTCAGTAGTGTTGAGTGTTGGCACGATGGAGCCCCCCCACTCCCCACCCCCCAGCTGTTGTCTGTGTTGTCCATAGGGGTTTTATGGTCGATTGCGACACTCACCCCTGATCTTTGACATGACACCCTCTGCCCCGCCTACCCAGTCTCGAGCAGCTCAGTGCAGGACCGGCCCAGCTCCTCCGGCTCTCTGACCCAGCGCCCCCTCCCTGTGGAGGCCAGCGAGGAGGTGCAGCCAGCGGAGCTCCAAGTGGACCCGACCGAGACTGCGGAGGAGCCCGTCACCACCCTGTAAGGGGAGACGCAGAGCGCCGCAGCATTTTTCCCCCAAAACCATATTTTAATAAAACGTTTACAGCTGCCGGAAAATACGTGGTGTTTTACAGTTTGTGATGAGATAGGGCGTTGGAGTGAATGTGAGCTGTTTGGATGACATGTAATGTACATTTGGATATGAAAGTACACGGGACTCTGAAATCTGATCTATAGTTTGTGTCATTTTTTTTAAAGATTATTTATTTTAAAACTCGGAATTACATTTCTTTCCTGTATGTTTTCATATACACATAAGGACCTACCCATATACACATAAATAGCGTCACTCATTTTTTACAAGCGTATAATATTATGATTCTGGACGCATGGGCAAAAAATAAACATGTTGATGTTATTACCGAAACATGTAAGCGTCTCCCTGCCACGATCTCAAGCAGCACCTGCAGGGTAGGGGAAGGTAAAACAGCCAAGGGCCGTAAAAACCTCCCCTATGGCATTCCTGTTCAAATGTCACGTTGCCTTGATTCCAGTTACAAGAATCTTCTGGCACCTTGTTCATTTGAACAAGAGGGTCAGCCAATGCTTCACATTGTAGCATTGCACAGTACTGGATTTCAAAACCATAGCATAGCATAGTAGCACAGAGAATACTTTAGAAATACTGCCCTGTCAGCACCTTGCTGCGGATGTCCAAGGCATGCTTGTTGCAGGAGGGAAGGGGATGAACATACTGGCACCATACACTGTTAAAATAGAAATATGTAAGACAGGATGTAACATTTCATTATATTTGAAAGGACAAACTCTACTGTTACATTGGGGGGTGTGCACAGATGGTCAAGGTGTCAATGCATGACAAGTGAATGGTGTATGCAAGTTGTTCGTTTTTATTGTATGACTGAGTATTCAGCGGTTTTTATTAATAGATGGCTTTGTATATAGACTGACCTTTGTTTTTGAATAGCTTGAATAGCTGTAACTCAAATATCATATGTATACTGTCCAGATGTGATTGTAAACATACTTTATTTATGTTCCTCACTGACTGCAAGAAAAGTGTTTTCATGATCTTGTTCTGACAGACAAATACATGATTGCTAATAACTGTTATATTATGCATATTGCATGAAAGTACTATTGTCTTAGTGGATCTATCTTACGTTGCACTTTGACTCGGGTAGACAGTGTTGACCACATCCTTCCCCAATTAACGACAAAGAACACTTCCAGGAAGTACAACATTTGAAAAAAAGCAAGGCATTATGAAATAAATATACTACTTTTTCCACGGTATCACATATTAAGCCAAAGACAACTACTCAAAGATTAGCAGATCATACTTTGTTTTATTAAACATATAAATACAGATTTCAACAGAGGAAATGAACGTTGATGAGAAAATCTATATAAAAGAACCATGTATTAGAATCTGTTTAATGAATTTTAAAGGGGTCCATGAGAAACATTATAAAGTGCTGTGCACACTTTGACCAAAGGGAGGTTTCCTAAATACAGCTGTGTGAACATGACTTAAATCATACAAATCTGCATATCTTGTACAAATTTAAACTTCATGGAGCCTTATAAAATTGGTATAAATTCTAACAGCTGATTGGAGAGATTGGGGATAAGGTCACGTCTCTTATCGGAGACCATAATCGCTCTGTACTCCTGGGTGTGTTGCCATAATAACGTATAGCCACTAATCCACCCAGCAGCAAACTCAAAATTGCTACGCTCAGGGACCCCGGAAAACCAACTGCTGCCTCACTTACAACGTAGACTACCATGAAATGGCAGACCAATTTTTACACGGTTTATAACTCACTGAGAATCCCCCTTATCAATTAAGAAGACCAAAAATAACTTTGTAACTAACAATGGCATCGAACAGAATGCAGTACAGTGGAGTGTGAGGCAGTGTTCTGTCTGTTGACAATCAATAGAATCCATATCAGCCTCATGATGTGCATTACAAAATGACCTCCAAGTGATAGATTAGCACAGACTAGTCCATTAATGTTCCATTTCAAAAAGGAAATTGGCTAATTTGCTATCACAAAACCAAACCACCCAGAATACACACACATAGTAAAGGCAGGTTATTGTTGCACGGCAGTATATTAGGGTTCTTGAAAATAAATGATTGTCTGGGTGTGGTCATGGCAGCAGGCATCATTATTACAAATAAGAATATGGACAGAAAAATTCAAATAATTCTCTGCAACCTGATATTGCCGTTTAAATATATCTTCTTCTGAGTGAAAATCATGTGAAAATGATTTGTTACAAAGCTAAACGTTTTCGTCTCTCAAAAATGCAAAAAATATCAATTAAAAGAATCCAATCGTGGTTTGTGAATCTTCTGACATACAAGGGGGTCTTGTAGTTGGAGCTTACCTGAAACAAAAAGTCTCTGGAGCATCTGTTTATTGTAAAGTGGCTTGAACGTTTTTTTTTGGACGATCATTTAATATTTACTATACCTAAACAAATTCATGTCACAGATTTAATAAACAGAAATGTTCTCAGCCAGTTCATTAGGCAGTGTTATCATTCATGCCCGTTGACAAATGAGAAAATGACCCATGTTGAGCACCAGGAGAGAGTATGTTTGCCATAGGCGATACATTCAAAGCACACACACAGGGCCCCCCATTCCAAACAGAGGTAGGAGCAGAAGAGCTTCCGGCGCTGCAGGTTGTGTGGAAAGTCACTGAGTCAGCCTCTATCTAGCAGAGACATGGAGGAGGGATCAGCAGCTCACGCCGATACACGCTCGTCAGAACATTCGCAAACCAGATTAACATGCTTCTCTGAGTGTGTTTGAGTGTGTGTGTGTGTGTGTGTGAGAGAGAGAGTGTGAGTCTGTGTGAATACACTACAACTGAGCCCCTCGTTTTCACTCTGTTGGCTCAGCCTTTATTTACAAGACGTTCCCAAATAATTGTAACTGAACTCAATTTTAATGATCAAACAAAGGGGGGGAAAAACTGACACAAATGGACCCCTAACTTGTTAATGGACTTGCTTCGGAGAGAAGGAGGATAATTAGGGAAAACAAAAGAGCTCCAAATTGATGCAAATTGTTATCCCTGCCCAAAGTCTCTTCTCTTTGACATCCACAGGTTGACAGGGTTCCCCCCCCCAAAAAAAGAAGAAAAAAAAAGAAGACAAAACCCAACTGAAAATTACCTTGTCTTCCATTTATTGCAGACTATGTAATTTCTCTGAGCTGAATCCAATGTTTGTTTTAAAAAAAGAGAAAGACAAAAATAATAAAACTCCTCCACATCAAGGTTGATGTCTTTCAGTTCACACACACACAAAGCTTAGTGTCCCACCCATGGAGCCAACGTCTTCCGTACTAAGCATGCAATGCAGCCACCAGGTTATGTTTCTTGATATTGCCATAAATGACAGCCAAAACCCTGTGGCTACAGTTAATATACACAATCTATAATCCTAGCCACACTGTACAGTTACTCATACCACAAAATAATATGTATGAAAACATATATATTTTAGCCGGGACAACAACCACTGTAATATGTCTGTCTGCTGGTTATTGCGGGGCTCCTGTCCTTTTTCTATAGAACCCACTGGGTATAAAGTTTTCTAAAAACGGCCAATGACCAAAGAACTTAAAACGGATCACATGGCTCCTATCCTAGCTATATAAGTGCTCGGCTGGGTCCGGGGCTTAATTGCATTGATGGCGAAAAAACAGCATTTCCCCAAATCCATTGGGGTTTTTGGGACGCCAGCCTTTCAGCTGGTTTGCTTCCCTCCCACATCCTCCTCGTTGTTAGTGGTTCTCCCCAGGCCTCGACGAGTTACGACGACGAAAGAGACAGAATGTTCATCATTTGAAAAAAGAAAGAAAAAAAGAAAGTGACGAAAAACAGCAACATCAACTGTACCTTGTCTCTTCCTCACTTTTGCCATCCAGACCCATGATTCCTCTCGTTCCATCCCCCTTTCCCTACCCCAACCCCTCTGAACCGCAGCCGGTAGGGCCGCACCACAGCCTCCCGCCCAGCCCCCCTCCCCCCCTCCCTAGGATCCCCTCCCACCCGGGGGGGTCGAGTCTCATCTCTGGCCGTGGAGGGCCGATACGACGGGGGCCGGCTGGGAGCTGCCCGGCTGGGACACGGGGGGCCACATGGGGGTCTGGTGCATGTGGTGATGGTGCTGGTAGTGGTGGTGGTGGTGCGTGTGGTGGCCCGTGGGCGAGGAGGGGGGCAGCCAGGCCGGCTGGTGGCTGGGCGGGGACGAGGCCCAGAAGGAGCCGAAGCCGGCCGTGGAGGAAGGGGGCGAGCAGGCCGTGGGCACCTGGGGGGAGCCCCCGCCTCCGGACCCGCAGTCCGACGCCCGCAGCTTGGAGAACATGGTGATGGCGTCCGGGAAGTTGGGAGGCGTCGCCGGAGTGTTCCTCGGAGTACACATCTGGAAGAATGTGAAGAAAAAAAACAACTCTGGTTTAGAGAATAGCCCGGCAAGCGACTTAGCTAAACCAACAGGAATCCCAAAAACACAACATCGATTGCATTCCCATTGTGGCCTGAAAACCTGCTATTATTAGTCTAGTAACGGGTCATAAAAACCTAGGATGACCTGTGCATAAAACCACAACAACAGCCGTTTCAGGCCCAACTCTCACGTCGAGGCCAGAGTTCTCTGAGTGCTGTGTGATTGCCACATGCTCCAAGACATCTTGGCTCAAGCTGGGAATGTTCAATATGTGACCCGGTTTGAAATTGGGTCACCAATTTAGTCCACGTTCGAAAGCTTGACCGAGTATGGTTTACCGAAGTGGTCTAGGAACAAACATACACGCACAAACAAGCATACACACGCATACACACACATACACGCACACCAGGGACCAATAACATACACACACCAATAACCAGGGATCAGATAGCAGCCATAAAAGGAGGCGGGAACCTCTCAGCTGTGCAGTGGGGAGGCCAGTGTGAGGGCCATTTTATTTATAACATCACGGAACGGTAAAAACACTCTCCGTCAGACATCAAACGACGTACACGCTATTCAAAGGCTGTGTGGTGACAGAATAATAAAATTATGAAATAAAACGATCATGTCACCACAACTACGCTATTTTACCACAACATGAAGTAGTTAGATCAGGAAATATGCTGGGAGACATTGCCTGCAACAAAACACGACTAGATGTACAGTGTGTGTGGCTTTGCAGGCTTTACTGTGTGGGATCCAGTTTCTGTTAGACCCACTGCTGATCACGGCTGAAATCTATCAGACAGAGACGGGATTTCATCTCGTTCTCTCTCTCTCCCTCTCTCCCTCACTCTCTCTCTCTCTCTCTTTCACTCACTCTGAGGCTCCCTCACCTCTGTCCATCTGGCTCACAGATTGACATCCGGGGTTTAGCCGGCTATCTGCGCCTCTAAAATTTGACCGCAAGAAGACTGTGAATTGCGTTTACTCTATGACCGTGGTCCATCGTTTCCAATTTGACAGTCCTGAAGTGCCTCACAGAGCCTGTACTCACCACCTGAAAACCCCACGTTACAGACAGAGTACACTGATATGCAAATAACAAAGAGGAAAGAAAACATCGTGTCGTGCGGCAGCTGCAAGGTGTTAACTAGAACAGCCCTGTGGACCTACGGGGAGAACGAGTGGAGTGGAACAATAATACCGGCCACTACGCTGGCCCTCCGCCGTGTGCTGACAATGCTGTGCGGGGGAGGGAGGGAGGGAGTGAAGGGAGGCAGAAGGGCCAAGGGAGAGGGAGCAGCCAGTTCAACAAGTTCGGGTGAGTGGGGCAAGTCTGGACAGGCTCACTGGCTGTCCCCTTATGACCTCAGACTAAGACAGACACACACACAATCACACACAATCACACACACACACACACACACACACACACACACACACACACACACACACACACACACACACACACACACACACACACACACACACTGTTAACTGTCTCTGGCAAGGGCAATAACGCACACGCCCTTAATGTTTTGCAATAACAAACCCCTGGCTCATGGTGTTGCTACATTTGTAAGAGGAGATGGAGCCACCAGATAAGACGTTGGAGCCGGCCCACGAAACCAGAGGAAGTCACGAGCCCTGCTCCTTGTGTCGTTATCTGGCAGTGCCGTGTCTATCATCTCCGTAGTGGCGGGGGCACGCCGTAGTGTGGAGCCCGGGAGCAGCAGCACCTGCGCCGCTCCACTGGGACTCTCCAGGTAGGTTATTAAACACCCCGTCCCTCCCGTGTGCCCTGAACACACAACAACAACAAACACGCCCCACCCCCCCCTCCAGGCTCTGATGACGCTGCAGCCGCGCCGGTAGGCCGGGCCACATGACGCTCACGCTGCATCTTCGTATCAAAACAATGCCGCCTGATGGGTACTCTCTCCCTTTAGCGATCAGATGCATTCCTGTACAGTTTAGGGCTAGCGCAACAGCCAGGAACCAAAACAACGCGGCACTGTGCTAGTGGCTACGCTAACTGAAGGAAGGCACCAGGGTAATGTTGAAAAATTGAAAAACAAGCTCCATAATAAACAAAAGGAAACCTTTCTAAAGTCTAGGGGGGGTGGGGGGGGGGGGGGGGGGGTTAAGCAAATTTTGCTCTCCCGGCTCTGTTGAAACCCCTCCACTGCCCTCCACTGTTTTCCACCCGCCTTAAAGGGGTCTGTGGACCCCTCTGTTGGGAATAGAAACCAACCGACGTTTGATGGAGGGCCGTGGTCTCTGTATTGTTGCCGCTACACTGAGCTCTTTCTTCCCCCGATGGGCCCCTGGGCTTAAGGCGAGCGAGGAGGGATCAGAGGGATGGATGAGAGAGGGCTGACAAGCGGCGGAAGCTCCCGTCTCTTTCCGCAATATCTCTCTTCGGTTCTCTCTAGCTTTAAGCCTGGTGTTCTTTCCCCATCACTCCTCCTCCTGACACACACACACACACACATACACACACACACACACACACACACACAGTCACACACTTCCTCCAGCGGTATGATGTAATGGCGCTGCACCCAAAATAATAACAAACCCTACCCCCACCTTTCTCACAGACACACACACACACACACACACACACACACACACACACACACGCAGAAACATGCCCCTCCCAGAACAACCAACACGCACGTACACTCAAAAAGCACTAGGGGGAAAAAATTTTAAATACAAACCAAACAGAAGAGAAAGAGAAAAATGGAAAGCCTGGTTGTTTCTACAGGGAATGACTGCTCCAGCATTGTAGAGACACAGCTGTGGATGTAGGGGGGGGGGGGGGGGGGGAAGGCAGCACACGGACTGGGCAGAGCGACGCTGCCTGCATGCAGCTCACAGACTTCCATGTGGGAGACATTATGTTACATATCCAGCTGGCCGAGTGCTCTGGGGTCTGTGTTGTGGAAGCATTTAAACACAGCCTTATACACGGAGAAGCCATGAGCACAATGGTGGCTAGGACGACGGCCTTGCATAAGCTGCAACGGGCCAAGGACAGAGGCTAGCCTTGTGCCATTGTTTCCTGCGCTGAAATTAGCCCAGTTACCCAGCTGCTTCTGCGTATTATGACGCACGTTGGCAGAACATCAATCTTGCACATCTTTTTTTGATATTCCATTATTTTGTTTTTTTATTGAGTGAATGTCTATGGGGCCTATGAATATTGAAAGCCTACGTATTTTGAAATGGTACGGGTAATCACAACACTTGATTGTACATAATGTGATGTTTGATTGTTTTGTCCTCCATGTGAGCCAAAGGAAGAATAGTAGTTACTGCGGTAACAACTAATGGGGATCCTTAATAAACTAAACGTAATACGTATTAAATGCTTCAGAACACATATCAAAATATAAACTGTCAATTCTTTCAGCCAAGCCAGGTTTAACAGATGGATCAGTACCGTCCATAGGCCACCTGGCTGCTATAGGGTCAGGGGAAACAGACCGAGCTCCACAAGGCACGTTTTCTGTCACCGCAACTGTGTGTGCAAAAAGAGTCTGACGTTCTGGCCTAGGTTGGTGCATCTGTCCCCCTTGTCCGGTCAGCGAGAAGCCTCGCACCGCTCTCATGTCGAGCACACTGACAGGATGTAATACACGCCTCAAGCCTTTTTATTCTTTTTTTAGGGGGAACCAAATCCACTTACCATCTGGTGGTGGAGACTAGGGATGTTGGCCTCCTGGAAGAAGGAGCTTAGGGCGGTCTGTAGAGAAGGAGAGAGGAGAAGGGCAAGAGAGAGACAAGACAAGAGGGGAGAGGGAACGGAAAACGATTGTGAGATCAGCAGTACTTCAACTCGGACCGCGGACAATAACACAGCAGCACACACATTTCCCCGTATTTTCCCAGTGGAGTTTGTGAATGTACCATCCCCCTCCCACCCCTCCCACCCGTCCCCAAACTGCCATTGTTGATAGGAGGCGATCACATGACGCCACACTTTAAACTGTCATCATGTACACTGTAATCTAAAGCAGGGATTGTAAACCCTGTAGAGAGGCCGTACCAGGAAGCAACTTGACAACTTAACTGGGCTTGCCAGAAAGTACTACAGGAGACCAATTATTACCCCGGATAACGGGGAGTGAAAGATTGACACAAATATTTTTGAAAGGCATTCTTTGAATAGTTTCTAACTCGTTTCCTCAGAAGGTTCTGGCAACGTTGTCACAACGAGGCCCTCTCCCAGAAGTAAATACTCTGACTGGCTAGGAGGAGACGCTGTAAAATGTAAACAGACGGTTTTATTGCAGCCTCCTTAAACAAACAAGGAAGTCGACAGGCCACTTCTGTTTTGTTCCTCTGTTATGGCGAAACCCAACCAAAAAAAAAAAGGCCGACAGACTTCACGGCCTCAGAATGGAAAACACACACCGGTAACAGACAAAACACCTTCTTTGTCCACAAGTGAAACAAAAGATTTCACCGGGTGAAAAACACACTCATCTGCAATATGCCTCTGACTATGTCGTGATTCACGTATGGAAACTAGCAAACGGCTATGCTCCCCTCTTCTGTGCACAAAACAATAATCACACATCGTGATATGAATAAGCCTTCCTGGGCCGGGTCTCGGAAAAGCGTGAGATTGTTTCACTCCTCGGTGCTGGCTTAGCCTCCATTTCCCCTCACTGGCTCTGTGGCCAACACTTCAATGGATGTGTGTGGCTTCCCTGGGCCCCCTCCCCCCACACACACTCTCGTTGTTTGACAACAGCAGCGGTAGTGCAGGAATGTCTGCCGCCCAACGTGACACACATATCAACGTGCATGTGCCTCACTACTGCTATTGTCTGAAGGGCCACCGAGTCCACGCTGTTCTTTGTCTTTCACAGGTTTTTGTTTTCTCCCTGCAGAGTTTTTTTTTTGTGTAAAACATCAATCATCAACACTTTGGGGTTCACGTTTCCTGTTCCAGTGAACACACGCAAGGATGTACACATTCTACAATGTGGCCTAGAAAACACAACCACTATTTGAGTTTCAATACATCTTGAAGGCTAAAGAAAGCATCACCTATGTAGGCTAGTTGTAAATAGACCGATTGAGAGAAAGAGAAATACCGGCTAGGCTACCGCTTATGGAATGCGACAGGACACTGATTTGACACAGAACACACTTACAGTGGTGGCAGGAAACCTGACCAGACAACAGAACACATTTCACAAATACGCTCAAACAACCACTGCTAAATGAATATGAAGTACTTGAAGGCTGGAATGTGATAGCAGACGGTTACAACCTAAAGATAGATAACATACGGAAACAAAGGGGTGTAAAATATGGGCAATCGATATGAATGCGAGAGAAGGGCCTAAAGCAGCGACAGTGTACAGAACATGCCCGTGGACACGGCACACTGCCTGAGAAGAAAGGCTAAGCCACTACCGATTTGAAACACAGCAATGTAGAAGAAATCAGGTCAATGCTGTCAGGAAAAAAAAAAAGTGGCGAGCTGAAGTTCAAACTGACATACAATTCACTTTTACTTTGAGATTCAATTCCAAACGATTTTAGTCATCAATGGTCTATGCCTAAAATACAATATTATTGGTGTTAGATCTTGTTTAGTCTTAATAATAGTAAACAATAGTAATCAGAGGGCTTGCACGAGTGTGACCTTCTACTTCTTATTAAGGCATTTACTAAAGGGTCTTAACTATTTGAATTCTGAATAGATTTCCAAAACTACAACTGTCTTAGCAAGGCATTCACCTACCTTTTCAACAATTGGAACCTTGAACCACTTGGCATAGGTTACAACAACGTCAACCCCTCTGCCAATTATTTACTGCTGTCCAGTCATGAATTTAAGATTTACACAGATAGCCAGAATGAATACCACAAGAAATGGTTTAGAGGTCTTTGAGATTAGGGGTATGTCCTTTCCTTAATCAGCAGTTGTTTGTATGCATTTCCAAATAAACGTCAATCGCTAGAAAGACTAGCTAGAGATGTAGCTAGAAGATGTAGCTACTGAGATTAAAGTCTGTTTATATATCACTCTTCAAATAGCATCAGATGAGGACGGCTGAAAGGATATTGCTATTGATATTGATATTGGAAGTTAATTGGGATTAATTGAAGACCACCAGTCTTCCCATTCAAACAAAAATTTAATCAAGATATGTAACTAATTTCAGATAGAAATGCAGTGAATTTCCTTGACAAACTGAACACTGATCGTAACGTTGTCATTAACTGAGGATATTCTTGCATCAGTCATATGCATTAGGCATTTATTGCATCATGAGCTAGTTTTTAACCTTAAACTAAGGCTTAATCCTTCGTTATGTATACACTACTTTGTTTTAAAAGTTAACTTTGATTGGCCAAATTAACAAGGTTATTATTCTTTGTAGGAATTGGCAAAAGACAAGGTAAAACAAACACGACCATTAAGTATTGATACAGCTAGCGTTACTAAGGTCAGCTACATACGCTTGATATTTGACAATGTTGTGGTAACATTGGATTCACGAGCAAACAAAATCGATGAGCTTGAGAGGGCATGGATTCGCATTACTGTTATAGACATTTGATATCTTAAATAATTCGCGTTGCCAATACCACGACCTACTCTGCGCGTTTGTAAGGGTAGTTCAGAAAAAGCTTTTTGATTCATGTGCGCGTGTGGCAAATCTAAAATTATATCGATATCAGAAATACGGAAACCGTGACAAAAGCACACGACGTCCCCTTGAATTTAGCAAACGTTACCTCAAATTGCCAATGAGCCGCTTGTAGAAGCTGCTTGGCTTGATCGGCGGCACAACCAGCAGTCAAAACAAACTGGTTGATCATCACTTGATGTCTGAGTTCGTCCATATTCACCGACATCGACGTTCTTCACGCCACCACAGTTGTACTTAAGCTTAAAACATAAAATAACAAATCTTTAATTGATTCAAAAATGTACAACTATTGCAAAAATCAATCCCACTCTACCACTCTCGCCCCTCACCTTCCAGTAACAACAAATATTTCATGTCATCACCAACAACAAAGACTAGCTCAACAGCGGATTGGGCAACTACGATCGAGAGAGCACAAACCGAGGCCCCATTGGCCTATCATGAACAAGCGTTTAAAAGAAGAAGTGGGCTTGTTTTATAGTACGGTGCAGCCCAGATGAGTGTGAATTTCATAGAGTGTAAAAAAGCTGTGAACTCAACCCGCCACATGCAGCCCTTGTTCTCAAAACATGCAGTTTTTATGTTGTGTCTATTTTTTAATCGCAGCACAGCCGGCGTCGAGGCCTGTGGATTGGATACTGGCCTTGAGTATCGAGCCTATTGGCTTTTTCCACTGGCAGGTGTGCAATGCGTGCAGTAATTGGCTATTTTATCTTGGGCAAACGTAAACATTATCGCATGTTTTTGTTATTATTATTGTTACAAAGCCAAAGAGATATTCTGAACATTTCGAAAGACTCACTCTGTTCAATGTTAATGAACATGCTGACTTTTAAGTACGTGTTCAGAATCAGAGAAATATTTTGTACACTATATCATTTAGCTGCGTATGCCCCTCCAAAACACTGCACATGAGGCTCCAAATAAAAATTTTTTTTGTGTTATTATTATTATTATTAATAAAATGGAGCAACAATTGGATAAAATTGGCTTTTGCAGATTTTCATCATTCCACATCTTTCCCAACCCGATATCTAACTCCAAAAAATTTAAAGTTGGGCAGGCATCAGTAGAGTGATACATTTTTTTTTTTACTATGTTATTATTTTGTCATCCATCAGCACACCTTAATCTTTTGTTTCAAAATTGTTCTAGATGTACAACCTAGAACAAGGACTGCCCTTAGAGGTCCAGGCATTCATCTACAATTTGGTTAATGGCCTTCATATTTTTAGCAGAACGGAAATCTTCTTATCTTCTGCAAGCAGATCTACTGGTTTATCAAACTCCAATGCTGCTTGGCTGTATAATTCAGCTTCAGTGCAAGTGAAAGCATGTGGCAGTTAAAGCTATTTTTTTACTATTGACCCGGGCATCAGCTGTTGTTTGATAGTAGGCTTTGTTTGATTTTATGCCAAACAAAGACATCCCTTGAAGGTTTTTGAAGGATTTCATATTGTTCTTTCTACTTCTACCCTTTCACCAAAACAAGGAGGGGGTGGAGCCAGTTTAAGTGACTGATTAACTTTACCTTGACAAAGTGGACTTTGTTTCCCGATATATGGAGCCAACCACAACACACCACACACAAACAGATACACAAACATACATACCCCTCCAACACACACATTCACTTACTCACACACACATTCACTCACACACACACACACACACACACACACACACACACACACACACACACACACACACACACACACACACACACACACACACACACACACACACACACACACACACACACACACACACACACACACACACACACACTTCTCTGTGACTCAAGATTCAGTCACCATCTTCCATCAGTTTGTACTTGTGCCAGACTTCTGAATGCTGATTCAGTATGTGTTAACACACCACATGTGTTTCCAGTAAAAAAGCTCTCTTCAGAATGCCTTTGGGGTCCAATGTAAAGCCTGAATGAATGCTGTGTGTGACTGGCAGAGGCTTTAAAGGTCAGAGGAGTTGGGGCTAAAGAAAATACTTCATGAGGAGATTATTAATTAATTTAGGTCATTTTGAAGATTTTCTTGCACAGTTGCTTGACTAAATTGTATTAGTTTGCTTACCTTATATATATTTTTACATTACTAATAGGTGAGTATAATAAAAAAGAAAAAGCTAAATACTCCAACAGTTTGTATGTGTAGCAGCACATGGTAAGATTTTTAAACAAAGGTAAATCTAAAATGACAAATAGACCATTCAGTACAACAAAGATAACTCAAATAAACAATAAGTATATAAACTCCGGATGGTACATTCCTAAGTATAGTAACAATCTGAAATCATTTGGCCATATCTTACATCAGGATTTGATGGTAAAACCTTTTCACTTTCAAGTAGTAAACTTGAAGTTATATATTTTCACTAAATGAAACAAATAGCCTATGTAAAGTGATCAACTAAATGGTAATCTAAAGCACGGCAATTAACTAAACAGCACCGATGAGAAGGCAACATGTTCCCCCCTTTGTAGTCACAGACCGTCCTTGGTTGTTGATATCTAGCGCCATCTTGCGTTAAATAACTATAATTGCGATGGCGATGGAGGGAGACTGTTGTCACCTTTTACGTTTTTTTTAATTGTAAAAAAAAAAAGGTTTACAGATAAACTTTTATTTCCCATAGTTTTGAAAGAGATTTGGTCAATCATTTTTTATTTTAATATGACTAATTGATATGTTGAAATGCATTTGGATGTTTATTTTTTAAGCATCTTTAATGAAAAATAAAGGACTTTTAGCATTAATTATAAACGTGATGTTTTCCTCCTGACCATGTGTCTTTGATATTGTATTGCGTGAGATTGTCTGTCAAGTCCACTGACTGAACTTGCCCTAATTCTTGTGTCTATCTCTTACCGGTCCTCCCAAAACGTGCCTCTCAGTCAGCTTTCTGTGCTTTGTCTGACCTCGGACCTCTGATATCTCTGAGAGGTGGACAGGGGACAAGTGACAGGGTGTGGTTTACTGTCTGACATTAACAATCTAGTCTGGTCAGAAAGCCTAACTTACAGGGCTGGACAATGAGCTGTGTCTTGAGGCGGATTTCGCGGGTGAGTGGCAACTAGGGCCGGCTGGCACTAAGGAGAAAATGCTTGGGGGACTGGCTTGGTTCCTGTTCTCCACCACTCTTTCTATAATGGGTTTATTCAAACAGTTATTGAGCTGGTCTGTCCATCTTAACTTTTAAAGCACGGAGTTTACTATAAAGCCAGGATACAATTTTGTATTTGACACAGAATATCAAACTTTCCAGCATGCAGATTAGTTATTTAGCCATATGCTGGATATATGAATACAATGCAAAAGAACACATAGCATGTTTGAGTATAAAATATGCCTCAATGAACTTGGATGCAGCATTCGGACGTACAGGGAGGTGGCGTGTGTGAAGGAATGTACTTTTGTCAATAATACAAAAAAAGAGACACAGAAAAAGAGAAACAAAAAGCTTTGGCCCCCTTGAACGCTCTATTAGTGTGGCTGAGTGGTTTGCTGAGACACTTGACAAAAGCATCTGTAAAGTACTTCCAATCAAAGACTCTCCCTCATCTCTTGAGTTCTGTCTCTACTCCAGAGCTGGATGTAAAGTACTATGCTCTCCATTTTACAGAACTGCAAGTCAACAAGAGAGTCAACCATTAAGACAGGTCCTGTTTATGCAGAGGGTGATTCTCAGTTCAGTAGAACCTCTATGCTCTACAGTCAACTATTTACAATCCAAAGGTGAAAATTTGATTTTAAACACTTTTTTTTTCATTGACAAATATTACAACTATTACAACCTTGTTCATTTTTCATTTCTAAGGTCATAGTAATTGTAAATGTATTAGAATGGAATGATAGGAATGATGGAATATTCTAGAACTTTTTATTTTAGCTGTGACTACAATCACAGGCTAGATGAAAAGATGCAAAATCCAACCATGGTGTGGAAAGCACAACAGGTGGCTTGGAAGAGACCATGTCTATTTCCCCTCCGTAGGATTTAAAATCCATGCTGCCAATCTGATAAAAAGAAGAAAACCTATCATCCCTTGCAGGCCCCCCTCAGAGCCTAGAATGAATTGACTTGCGTGACGAACAAACCTGAGTGAGAGTGATTAAAAATGCACTATAGCAACGTTCAGGCCAATAGAGGAACGGGAAGCTGTTTACAAGGGGGTGTACCGTTTCTATGGTTGCCGGACAAACCTCCTGCACCAGGTATTAAACTGCCCCCAGAGTGAGCCTTTAGCCGCAGCCACCGTTATAAAGACTTACTTTTAAGCCCTATAGGACTGAAGAATCGCTCATCAGTGCGTCAAACACATCAGCTATCTTAAGGAATTTATTCATTAGACAGTTATCAACAGGTGCAAACTCATCATAAAACTCAACTGCAATAAAACAATTTAAAACTGTTCAATTGGAATTTAAGAACGTATTTTTAAATCAAAACTGAAAAAGGTGAGTTTTGACTTTCATTATGAGCAATCTTTTCTTTTGTTGAAGCTTTTTAATTGTAGTAATTCTTCTGCTATCACAGTACTTTGTTCTAAGTAATTTAAATAGGGCGTTATTTTGTAATACTTTTTGGTAGCTGGATCATCAAATTAACTTAATTCAGTATTTTGAACGCATAAAGATTTTTACCTGGTCAAACAAACGTAAGTTGCGTTTATAATAGGATACAATGATAATTTAAGATATTTAAGACTACGCAGTCAATTTGTGAAATTTTCAGAAAACATTGGATCAGGTTAATTCTAATCACCTTATGTAACGTTAGTCTATTCGCTATTTCGATGATAATTAATGTATATATAAAAAACAAATCCTCTATATTTTATGGAATGACTGAGTCTTTTAAAAAAATTATTATTCTCGGTTCAATTTCCCGGTTTCAAATAACAGTTAGCTAAGCCTGCAACCGTTGTGAGTGGTAGGAGCGCTCCCTCGGGAGCGTCTGTGACACAGTGAATATTTCAAGAAAGTTCTATGATCTCCGTATAGTGGGGGCTGTAAAATGAGCAAGGATGCTTCACTAGTAGCAAGCAGTGGATATGGATTGGAGCCATATGGATTTAAAAATACACTTTATGACTTTTATCATACCTTTATTGTACTAAATAATTCTGTATTTCCATTAACTTGACAAACAGCCAAATTCAGCCACTTAGTTTCCCTAAATTAATCGAATGGAAATTTAAATGGAAATCAACTGGCAGAAAACACTTTAATTTTACACACAGAAAGGTCTCCATGCACTCTGTTTTCAAATTAGGCCATTGTCCTCTCTCTCCGCTTTTGTTTAAGCTAGGTGTATGCCCCCCCCCCCCCCCCCCCTCTTTTTTTTTATCAGGCAGCAGTAGGTGAGAGGGAGGAGGGAGTCTTTGAGGTGTCACACGGCCATGTTGTCTCTGAGCTGTACAGACCCCTGGCCGGAAGGCTCGGTGGGGCTGGAGGAGGAAGTGGTCACTGCCGCAGCACAAGCCGAGGAGCTGGACAGCTGCTCGGCTGGCTGTGACAACAGCGGTAGTAGTGACAGCAGCGACATCAGTGGCTCTCTCAACTTGGATGACAGTCTCACCAACCTGCAGTGGCTCCAGGAGTTCTCCATCCTCAACGCCAACGGGCCCCAGCAGGCCCCACTTTCCACCAGCCAGCAGCCTCACCAGCTCTTTGGACATCATCAGCAACTGGTGGGCTCGGAGGCTCCGGCGTCCCCACTGGCTGGGGACCCTGCATCCATGGGCATGCCTCTCACCCCGGGTAAGCCCACAGCGGCAGCCTACTCCAGGATGCAGTCCCTGTCAGCCCTGCCAGGCCTGGTGGCCCACGGCCACTGCCCTGATGAAGTAGACTACAAGACCAACCCCCATATCAAGCCACCGTATTCCTATGCCACACTCATATGCATGGCTATGCAGGCTAGTAAGAAGACTAAGATCACCCTCTCCTGCATCTATAAGTGGATCACAGACAACTTCTGCTACTTCCGCCATGCTGACCCAACCTGGCAGGTATGTGATGCAGGTTGCAATCATAAACCAATATGTGCACGTGCATACATGCACACGCACGTGCACACACACACACACACACACACACACACACACACACACACACACACACACACACACACACACACAATCCATTTTAATAATGTTACATATGTATGTATTCATGGCCTATGGACAGATCAATAAATTCTGTATTAATTGGATGTTTAAAATACCTGGCAGGTACGTGATGCAAGTTGCAGTCATAAACTAATATATACACCAACACGCACGCACGCACGTGCACACACACACACACACACACACACACACACACACAGGACCCTAATGCAAGCGCAACGTGGTTATAAATGAGGCCAAGTGGCAGACACAGTATTTTTCTGTCGAAAACCAACAAGAGGACTGCTTTTTAGAAAGTGTCTAGGCTGAAGGCTCTGGGCTGGTTGCCACACGCTGAAAAACGTTGCCACGCTGTATGGGTGATTAAGTACGCTTGTACTGAGATGGCTGTGCAGCACATACTTTCCTCTTTCTAATTTACAAACGGCTGTCCTACAGGGACTTTTTTAAAAATCATTGTGTGTTACGCTTCTAAATGAAATTTCGTTCTAAACACCCATCACATTCTTAACAAAATGAGCTCATAGATTTTCTGCTTGAGCAAAGAACTAGGAAATGGGGGAGTAGGGGAGGAGCGCCATATCATCACGAGTGCAGATTCCCCCCTTTTCAAAGGCAAGGAATTTTCAAGAAAAGTTTAATTTGCCGGATAAATGATTGATCAAACCCGTTAGCTCCACTCCCCCGTTTCAGCGGCGGCTCAGACATTTCCAAGGCATTTTGTTATTGTAGGCCAGTGCATGGGGCAGATAATATTTAACAAAGGTCATTGGGTCACTCCTCCATTTAGACTTCAGAGGTGGGTGGGTGGGTGGGGGGGAAGACAGAGTCCCCTTGTGTGTTGCGGCGTCTGCCATGGCTGAATGCAAGGGTACACACAGCGCATTAGCGGGTCGTATGGGTTTCATGTAGCCGCACTTCCTGTTTTACAACAGCCAACAGCCAAGCCCGTCAGTTTGAAAAGAAAATTTCACATCCAGGGTTTTTGATGATGCAGACTAAAACGCTGTGAAATGCTTCTGCCTCCCCACCCCCGCCCCCCCTCCTTTTTCAGAACTCCATCCGCCACAACCTGTCGCTGAACAAGTGCTTCATCAAGGTGCCTCGCCAGAAGGACGAGCCAGGCAAGGGGGGCTTCTGGAAGATAGACCCCCAGTATGCGGAGCGCCTCCTGAACGGCGCCTACAAGAAGAGGCGGATGCCCCCTGTCCAGATCAACCCGGCCCTCCAGAACCGGCTCAGAGCCACCTCCCAGCCCCTGTCCAGAAACCCCGGTAACCCCACAGGCCTGTGCATCAACCCGGATGCCCAGCAGCTGCTCATGGAGTTCGAGGAGGCCACGGGTGCCGACCAGAACTGGGACCCCCGTCTGGCCGAGGGCACCATGCTGGGGGCCTGGCCCGCGGCGAAGGGGCTTGTCGGGGGACACAAAAGGAAATACCCCCTGGGCTCCAGGACTGCCATGTCCAAAGCTCCCCGGCGGTCCAGCTCCCCACTGCTGTCTGTGGACGAGCAGAGGGAGCTGGGCTCCCTGAAGGGCAGCTTTGACTGGGACGCCCTGCTGGACTCCGCCCTGAACGGGGAGCTCAGCCTGGATGAAGGGTGCCCGCTGAGCCCCATCGCCCAGGAGGACGACCTGACCGTGCGGGGCACCCACATCTACCCCTTGGAGGTGCCCGCCGGAGGGGCAGACGGCCTTCACGTCCTGGTGGAGACCCAGAGGAGCAGCGGGGGCGGGGGCGACCTGGACGAAGAGACCTTCCTGGCCACGGCGTTCCTGCAGAGCCCCTGGCCAGAGGAAGAGGACCAGGGTCGCAGCGGCAGCGGTGACTTCCTGTGCAGCTCCACGGTCAGCCTGGAGCAGCTGTTCAACCTCGGGGACCCCCTGGGGGGAGACCTCAGCACCAGGATCGAAACGCTCCTATGAAGAGACGGCCGCTCTGCATCTCTCCTCCACCGCACCTAGTGTCTCCAGACCAAACCGATGGACATTTAGCGGAGGTAGCACGTTGTTGTGGAGGACACGTGGGCAGACAATTGGAAAGACTTTGTGGTTGTTGTTGAAAAAGCAGAGCTGAACACCGTCAAGAATTTCTTCACAGGTTTTTTTCTAGATTATGTTTTGACATTCATCAACGTTAGCTTTCTTTTTTGGATGATCTTCCATGCATTCTACTTAGCAAGCGGGCCACAATGAACAGCGGCTTTCCAAATTGATTATAGGATACAAACATTTTTTATATCTATTGTTAGAACTATGAAGATTACCAGCTTGATCAAATAATATGAAGACAAACAAATAATCAAAAAAGTTGGAAAAACAAGAAAAAAGTGCTTCTTTACAATAGAAAATGTTTTGTTCATGTTGTCATATCCATGATAATAGATATCAGCCTAGGGCCTCAAGGTCAGAGAAGGAAGAGACACAAATACGTTATTTTACAATATTTACAGACAACCTTTATTTGAATTGTCATCAAACATGTACTTTGAGAACATTGTGACGGTGATACCTTAACAGTAGAGCTGTTAGAGACGCAAAGCCAATCGCTGCTCCTGCTGATAATGATGATGTATATGAGGTATTCAGTGATGCAACACATTCGCTTCTTTGAAACAGGGCATTTTTAGCATTTAGGGTCAAAATGACAGTCAAAGTGATCTCTTGTCATGAAGGTCTCATGTTTTGTGGAATTTTGTTTTATAAGACAGTGAATGCAGCACTATTATAATCATTAAAGAGACAATTGCCAAAATATTTTACAACTGATTTATTAGAGTTTATGCATGGGGTGTTCAGTTCTAACCATTTTGTCTTCAATCACCCTTTATTACATAAAATAATGCATTTCATTTTGTCTCAAGAGGAGATTTTCCAATTGACTGGTGTGTAATTCCTAAACGTATGGAGGGCTTGTGTTCAATGTAACAGTAACCTTCATAAGTCATGTGACATGGTGTGAGAGCAGAGTGGCAGGCAGAGAGGCAATGCAAGGCCACGCATACAAATAGAACTGTCTGAGCCTCACGTTGTAAAGTTCATTTTAATACAAAACAGCTCAAGGAACTTGTGCTGTAAAGAAGTCCTTAAATGCCCACTTTGGAAAGGCCACCGTGCCTTGTAAATGAATACCCGACCTTCAAGTCCAATGTGCCAAGACCAACACTTGGAACCAGACAGGTTGGCAGTGCAAGTGGCTGTGTTTTGATGGACAAAAGGAAGGCCCAGGTTGATTGTGTTAGTGCGTGCTAGAGGGTCATGTTAAATTGACTTTTGAGCGTGGAACAGAAATGATGGACATGCGTTTTATTTCATTTGGTTGAGCTTTCCTTCCTGCAACATTTTTTTTGAGGGACTAACAAGACAAAACTGTGCACATATCAAACCATGCTTAAGACCTAGTTTTGACTCCAGTATCGTCTAAGTAGTTTTTAGCATTTATTCATTTTTTATTTGTTAATCCGCGGAGAGGTGTGAATGTGCAATCAATGTACAGTGATGCTTGCTATGATATGTCTCACATAGGATTCCTATATTATAGTTTACTTTGAAAGAACAACATCATAGTGTATTGTTAAGTATGGATTACACATTATCTGAAGAAACCAACTTCTACAAATGCAGAATTACCATTAAATGTAGTCAGTTGTGTGTTGACTGTTCCAAATGATTAGGCAACGCTTGTTACATGAACATTGACCGATTGGACATCTTATCTTTTGATTTATTTTGTATTAATGTACAACACAGAGTGGCATATTGTATATATACATACATATCTCTTTTACTTCCCTTGGTTTTTTTTCTGTTTCCTGGATTCATCAGCAATAATAAAAAAAAACTTAAAAAAGTGAAATTTAATTTTATCAGTCGAACATCATGTTTTTCATTCCGAAATGGCTCATGTCAAGCTTGATGGTTGATAGTATGTTCGTGTGTCTGTATGTGCACGCGCTACATGTGTGATTTACGCTTGCCTTTTCCTGCTCATCTCTATTTGTTGGTGACTGTGCTTAAGCACTGAACGTGTTGTAAGGGGTGGACGGGGGTCTCTTTCAGGCCTTTGTCTGTGCTCAGTCAGATTCTTGTCCCCCCCCCCCCCTGGTGCTCGGCTATGTGGTTGTCTCACTGGGTCTGTGTGGGGTCTAATGGGGACAAGAGTCCCACGCCCCCATATATCACGGTACTGTCTGCCTGGAGACCACAAAATAGCAATCACAACAAATATACCAGGTCACGATGCAAACATACCAGGTCCCACCCTGAGCTGTAAACGTAGAAATGATTGTACAATAGAAAATTGCAGCGTCATATACGACAGCGCAATTCCATAGCTCCCCAAAGAAGAAAAAAAAAACCTTTATAAACGTTTCTGTCCGTTGTAATGTTGATGCTTAGGTAATCATAGAGGAGCGATGGAGGAAAGGGGTGAGTAATACTATCCTCCCTGTATGATAGACACCCAACCCTCCTCTTGAACGCCACAGTCCTCCATCTTCACGACCAGCCTCGGTGCTCTTTTTCTTGGAAAGAAGAGCTGAGCCACCAACCCCTCCCCCCTTTCTTCTCCCCTCACACCCAGGCTCCATTGAGGCCCCCCCTGGACCGCTATTACATACTACAAGTAGGCTCTGCAGGTGGAGTTCAGGGTTCATAATTATTATGTGGCCGAGCTGGTTAGATGAGAGGCCTCTTGTAACTTGATGCAGGCATTATTCCCCGGGCCTGCTGATGGCCGCAGGTAAGGAGAGACTCCCGATGAAATGCTAACCCCCGGAGCCTGGCCCCAGAGCAGGAAAGCCGCAAACTGAAAGAGGTAAACGGCAACGCTGGCCAAAAAAACGTCTTGCCAAGCGTATTTCACAACTCGGAGAACAATGAGGCTATTCCTAGAAACGATGAAGAGATTGACCGAATATTCAGATGAAGGGGACATTTTTGATCTGAATATTTGCTGGGTAATTTTAGCCACACACACTCGGGGGTTTGGGGGTAGGGGGGGGGGGGGGGGGTGTGGGTCTCTCAGCAGAGTAGCTGCTGTCTCTAGGATGTATTTGTCACTGTTGCCCCCACAACTCCATTGGTATTCCGGGCTGTGTACTGGGAAAGGAGGGGAGCGAGCGGCTGGTAGCCCGGGCAGCCCACGTGAGCGCAGCTTATCCACGGGTTACCGCAAAAAGAAGGGAGAAAAAAAAGGGAAAATGTGGGAGAAGACGAGAAAGGGGGGAATACATCTTTTTTATCACACGGCTAATGAAAGGCTCGTCTCCGGGGTAACTGCTGGTGCCATTGTCATGTAGACTACGGGCAGAATGGACGGAGGTCTGTTACTGGTCCCACCAAGGCCCTGGTGTTGATGAGGGCTGGGGGCAGGATGGCGTGGCACACACACACACACACACACACACACACACACACACACAGAGGGGAGGTCGAGAGAGCCCCCCAGATTTATTATAGTGATGGTGTAAGTCTTTGTGCGAGTGAACTTACCTTAGCGAAGTGAATCTCTGCTAAATCCTGCCTGCTGGCACGAGGAGGGGCCGCATTCACAGGCCCCGGCTATAGACCGCCGACACAGTCATCTTCTTGTTTCCCCCTTCACGCTGACGGCTTTACTGTTCCAGTGAGCCGCTTACGTTGTTCAGTCGAGTGAAGGCCCCAGACAGTGTTGTGAATGGTCCATGGAAGGACACAAGATAGACTCCCCGGGCCTCACACAACACTGTCAAGATAAGTTGCTACGTTGTTCGTGTCCACTCCTCTTAGCTGGCGGTGGGGCTTTGGCGCTCCTCTTGTTTTTTCCCTGTGCGGGCACGGACAAAAAAAAATCAACGCGTTTACCACACACACCGTAAAACGCACATTACGCGGGTTCTTCAGTTTTATGGCGTGCTTTTGTGTTGGTTTTACTGGTACATACTTAAACAGCCTCTGGATACAGCGACGACACACAATTTGTTTGTCAAGATAGGACCGGAGTACAGTAAGAACTGTAGTAAAAAAAACTAAAAACTATCGAGGGAGCAGTATGTCAAAGGTCAAATTAAACGAATGTAAATATTAAGTCAATGCCATGTGTGCTAGGAATGTCAGGGTCAGACTACAGATGTTGGGACCATTGTATGAGGTATCTCGGCTGGTGGTGGGTGTATGGCCGGTCGGTGTGTCTGTGTGTGTGTGTGTGTGTGTGTGTGTGTGTGTGTGTGTGTGTGTGTGTGTGTGTGTGTGTGTGTGTGTGTGTGTGTGTGTGTGTGTGTGTGTGTGTGTGTGTTCTTTGCTCCTGCAGTGTGAGTTGCTGTCTCTTTGTCAGGGAGACACAGACGGAAGGGTAATCTGACATCCATCACCAGCTTAGCGAGCGGTACACACGGTGTGTAACCACAAGGCAACAATAGCCAGGGAAACAGTGGGAGGGCCCTTTATTCATTACACAAGGCTGGGGATGCTCTCTCTCTCTTTTTTTTGTAGGGGTTAAAGAAGAAAGACGAAGGAGGCAGCAAAAGATCGTCGTGACAAAGCCCATTCGGGGGGAAAAACAAGTAAACCTCTATGACTCCCTATGGCTGAGAACCATAGAGGCCAGAGGTGCCATAACTCAGGGAATAGCTTTCTCTTGTCATAGGAGATTAGAGAGGTGATGAAACCAGCTAACCGGAGGCTACGCCGTTGTGTTGTCTGGAATCGTTCTGGGCAAACTGGCCATTGGTTAAATCAAGAATGAGCGACCCACAAAACATACACGTTGCTGACGTGAATACGTCACTGACTACAATACTGGGAATTATAAGGAAAATGCTATGAACTGGCATGGACAAAAATGGGTGTATGTAAGGTTAAGCGCTTCTCTTTGACAAACGCCTGCCTGTCACCCGTTCCTGTCCCCGACAGTAACGGCATGTTTGTTTTACTGGTTTGAGCAAAGGTGCATGTTGTGCTGTCCAGGTAACTAGCAGGCGAGCGACTCACTCCAGTGAGAGAACAATAGTCTCTGAGCTCTCCACTCCTCCCAGCAGACTCGGTTACCCATGACACTCTCAGCTTACACTCTGTCAGGGACATTTCACGTCACCGTGAAATATGCGCTACGGCCTCACACTACGACGGCACCATGATCTGTCTTAGTTTGGACACACAGTGAAATATGTGGCTGAAGAAAGCATAAGTTCATGTTTACAATAAGTCAAGATATCCCATGTGAGGATTTTGTCAAAGCATTATCGTAACCCTTGGCTCGAGGACACCTCAGCCTTTTTTTTTTTTTTTGGTGGCGTACGTAAAGTGC
>JAPMUY010004962.1:70000-240000 GCA_026901105.3 Galaxias olidus | reverse complement strand
ATGAGAGACAGAGAGAGTGTTACGGTGCAAGGTGTTAGCAGTGGGCTGCTGTGTGGCTCTGTTTGCTAATGGCTTTGAGGATTGTTTCAGCCCTTTTACTGACCTTAACATCTGTTAGCAAACCAAACCACATTAGGTTTGAAGGGCTTTTCTAAAACACGTTTTGATTATATTTTGAAATTACATAATTGAATGAGTATAAATTTGACCAGATATTGCTTTCATTCACTGTATTATTATCTCACACAAAAAGACACGGATGCCTCAGAGGGCGTCGTTATTTATTCCAAACATCCCACTATGTAGTGCACTCTGAATGTGGGAGTAAATCTGAATGGCCTTTGAGCGCGACCTTGCTGGCCGTCACCCTGTCATCTTGTCAGTTCCAGGACTTGTCAGGGCCCTCTTTTGCAACGCCACAATCCACATAGAGCTGAAATACCCCGCTCCGCTGGCTCGAGCATGCAAATGGCCAGTTATTCAGTGCGTTAAACGGCGGATTAAGGAGTCAAGCAGTTTGAAAGGCCACCACAAACCCCCCCCCCCCCCCCCCCCCCTAACCAAGGAGTTAAGCACCCGCTAATGAGATGTGGGTACACACACACAACGATACTGTGTCACTCACCCACCGGAGAAGAGAACGTTGACGTCATATCTCGCAAGGAAGATGTTGGGCTCTAAAACAAATTTCACAGCACTACTGCTTTTTTAGTTAAGCGTAATTTCTCGAAGAAGCATCCTACACAATTACGCAGAGCTGTGTGTTAAAGTCTTCTCATATTGTCCAAAACGAGCACACACCAAATACCAAAAAAAAAAAAAGGCTGTGGAAATATTGATTCATATTGTTAGAACACTCCTTTCCACATGGGTGGCCTAGTTTGGCCAGAAGACATGGGCCTGTCAACTCTCGTAGTGGTATCCATGGTGATGCGCTAGACTTGGGGAGCAATCCAGCTTACTGGAAACGTGGTTTATTGTTGACTTTCAGGGAAGGGGAGGGGGCTTTGCCTGAAGGGTGAGGGGAGGGAGTACGGTCTCCTACTTCCTGGTAGTATGGGCATTTGCTCAGCGGGGCATCCCCTCGTCATTGTCTATGCATCCACCTCACCTCTTGGGGTCAGGTGCAATGACTTGTGGCCAGCCCGAGAGAGTGAATGTGATTGTGTAGGAGTTAAATATTGGTGTGACCCACACACACACACACACACACACACAAAACACACAAACACACACACACGACATGTGCACACTCACACTAACACACACATACAAACATGCAGGCAGGCAAACTAACAGGCACACAGTTACACACATTGATTTTGAATGAAAACACTAAACTTTCACGCACAATATTATTCTCTGTGCCAGTATTTCAGACAGGCTAAATAAGTACTTCCATGGTATTTTTATATAGAAAATGAATACCATGAATACAAGAAACGTCTGTGCACAATGCTGTACTTTAACTCCCCCTTGTGATCATTTAGTGGAATTTGTCTCACTTTTGAATGAGGTGGACTTTAGGACCCTGAGTAAAAAATTAAGTGAAGTGTACTTTGAAAACATGGCGGACCAAAACAAAGCATGGCCTGATGGAGGTCTCGGTGAACTGCTAAGGTAACGCCACATTCTTTGGTAGCTATTTCACGTGAGTAGCAATATGTGTTTTATAAATCTATAAATCTTCTTATACATGACCTAGTGGTTATTTCGGGAATTGAATGGCATGTTTGGAAATTAGTGTCGTGTGTTAATCTAATTCCAGTAAAACATCGCAGCCCTGAAAACCAATACTATTGGCAATAGCATAACCTTACAGTTGTTGGTGAATCATCAAATCAGCACCGCTATGTTACATTTGAGCTAAATCTATGAACATGGCTAGAACATGTTTGTACTCAACTCTTGACTGTGCTTTCAGTCCCTCTGAACTATTTGCTGCCAGGGCAAGACGTCATAAGATACCAGTGAAGGGACAGAAGGACTTTATTCCTAATGACTCAGAACAGCAGAAAGAGCGGCTCCAGCAGAGTCTGGACGAGCACTGGAACCTAATGTCAGAGGAGAGAGTGGAGAGACTGTGAGTAGCACTTAGCTGGCAGACATACAAAAACATGAAACAAGCCGCGTGTAACCCTTATTATAGTCACAGACAGGCCTTTTAGCATTTTAAAGTCAGGCCGTTTCCATGGATATGACAACTCTCATTGCAGAGGCAACTTGGTAAAGGCTGTGTGGATTCCCACTGACAGAGTGGTGGAACTCCAGTCACCTGCGGTAAGATCTGAATTCGCATGAGAAATTAGAAACATAGTTTTTTGCATCATTTTCCCCTGTTTCCTGGAGCCCACACTGTTAAGGAACATAAACGACTGACTCTGTTTCCGGTCTGTCTTTCCAACTCCAGGGAAAGTTTTGGCAGACAATGGGGTTTTCTGCCCAGGGTAAGCAGTGCCTGCACCCTGAAGAGGCTCTTTACCTAATGGAGTGTGTAAGTGCCTTCTTTATCTTAAAGGTTTTAGTAAGGGATTTGCTAAACGTGTTATAAAAATAAAAATCTCATAATTATTATATTATCTTTAGCAGTTTATACTACTTTTATGGATCAACAGCGATGTTATGGTATTCATTGCTATGTATTTTGGTTGTCTTCTTCAGGGAAACCTGCAGATTTTCTACCGTGACCTACCTATGTCCGTCCAGGAGGCTTATGAGAGATTTCTATCATCAAAGACTGTGAGCCTCCAACAGTACCAGGTAGGATTGAGGATAATTTGCCACCATTACAATTTAAGATTTAACCCAAACTAGATAAACTTGCCTTACCAATTTCCCATCTTTTATAAAAGGTATTTGGCCATTTGAAGAGACTTGGCTATGTGGTGAACAGATTCGATCCCAGGTAAAAAAAAAAAAAAAGGCGTAAGGCACAGCTTTAAATATTAAACTTAGCAACAATAACAGTACGATCATTTACCACTCAAACATCTTCTGTTTAACAGGCATTCAAACTTGAACATACATATGCACAGTAGGCATCACTTAAAAGTAAACAATTGCAAACCGATTCTTGGCCACCTTAGAGGGCACATATATGACTACTATGAAGTTTAAGGCACCATGGGGAACAGCTTATTGTGGGGGGCTGTAAAATAGACCACATCACCAATTGCCAGTACCAATAGTAATGATGCCAGTATAATTTTTTTTTTTTTTTACATATGAAGACAGACATGCCTTTTTTCTGTAGAGTATAATTACTAAATACAAGAATAATTCAGTTAACCTCTAAGCGTATGCTCCTCTCGTCACAGTTCGATCCCATCGCAGTATGAGAGGCAGCTTAACTTGCCCCAATCACGAGACAAAGCCGGCAGACAATTGAAGAGAAAACGCAGTGCCAGTCCCACCTCAAGGTAAACAGACACACCTAGTAACGTTAACACAGAGCTCGTGATGCTGCTGTTCCACTGTAAAGTTTAAACAATGTTGTGCTAAATGTCAATAAATGTTGATAAAAACTTATTGAAACGCTACATGTCATATACATAGCAGGCAAACCGAAGAATGTGCTTTGGAGAAAATGATGGAGGATAGAAACAGCAGTGAGACGATCACGGAGAAAGGGCGCAGGTCTCCTGCTCTCCCCTTCGACCACGGAAAAGTCCGGACGGCAGCGGACAAAGACCCCGGTACCTCGGCAGCAGAGGGTGGGCAGGGTAGGAGTTGGTGGGGAGAGGGGACTGACCCAGATCTAGATCAAGGCCAGAGCCCGACGCTCGGCTGTCCTCGATGGGACTTCCGCTCCATCTGCTTCCCAGACTTGGGCTCCAGAAGCAGCCAGACACACAGCCTGGCCTCTCCCGACTCGTCCCTGCTCCCTGGCGCTTTAACTGTGGGCGCCTGCAACTTGAACCCCTGGCTGGAGAGGCTGAACCTCCGGGAGGTAAGGATGTCCCGTGGCGAGCGGGAAAGGGAGCGGGAAAGGGATCGCTACCGGCGGGACTTGAACAGCGACCGGGAGGTGCGGCGGTGCAGGAATTGGACAGAGTACAGGAAACTGAAAGAGCAGAGGAGTCGCAGGAGCCATCGAGACCGACCAGCACACCTGTGGGAGGGGGCGATCACTCCCCTGCATGAGCCAGGGCAACCTACTTCCACTGGTATGCTCTCTGATCCAACTGTGTGCTAAAAACTTTATATATTATAGCAGAAATAGCTTACACCCAATTCCTGCCTTTTCTTTCACACAAGTTATTTCCTTTCTTTCATTTTCCAGGAGAGCTGCTGGATAAAATCAGTGTGGTCAAGTCCTCTCGACTGCTTGATGGAGCCTCCAGGTATATCGTATTGTCCGCAGGCCTTAACCTTCTGCTGTGTGTGGGCTTATTATTTTAGACATGTCACTGTGAAACACCATAAATCATTTCTTCTTCATTGCAAATGAAACATGTTATATTGTTGATTTAGTGACTACATTTTCTGCGAAGGTAGGTTTGAACTAGTTGCACAGGTTATTGGGTTATGCAGTGGCTTTAATGACCTTGTGCTTTGTCCACTCAGGTTGAAAGGATCTGATGCATGGAGGATCTGTTTCAATGTTTATCAACCAGACACGGTGGCCGAGTTCAAGAAGAGCAGTCCAGGGAAACCTTATTCCCGCATGTGTGTTTGCAGGTAAGAACACTGCGGACTGCTGTAAGGGAGAATGCTTTGTTTTTCCTTGATTTAACTTTGTAAAGAAAACCAGGATCCATCAAGAAAAGAAACACCGAATTAATTAATGAAATGTGTTATACAAGATAGCTCACCAGGCAAAGAGCCAGCCCTTATTGCAGGGCCCCGGGTTTGATTCTGGCCTGTGGCCGTTTGCTGCACGTCATGCCCGTTCTCTATCTCCTGTCCCTCCTATTTAGTCTCTCTACTGTAGTATCGAATAAAGCAGAAAAGCCAGAAAAATATATAAATAAATAAGTCAATACAATTTGCTATACAAATAAATTGACTTGACTTGGAAAAAACTTTAGCTTATTATTATTATTATTTTTTTAATGTATACAATGTAATTCTATAATAATCACAAAACCTATTCAGATAAAAGACTTTAATTAAAAACGACATCTATTGCTATACTCTCTCTTTTGTTGTAGTTTTGACGGTCCTGTTCCTGACTTGAGAACGGTGAAACAGCTTGCTTTCTGCAGTGGGGACATTCCAGTCACCTACGCTGTGGTGGACCACGGTGACATCTCCTTCTACACCTTCAAAGACTTCCAGCTGCCCACGGACGTCTCCCTCTGAGCTCCTCATCACCATCAGTCAATAAGGATATTTCTACCAATCGTGTTTTTACAGGAGTTAGTTAACAAGGATGGCCTTTAACGGCTGGCTTATTAGCATAAAAAAAAAACAGATTTATTATTTATGTTAACACGATAGACTAATGTCTATGGAATTATAATACGATTGCCATGAATGTATGATAAACAGTTTTTAATTGAGTAAGAGCCATAATGCATATAACATGAGCTTTTTTTGCAGGTTTGGATTTTCCTAATAAAAGCAGAATCATTTTGCACTCTGAGTGATTTCAGTTTGATTACTGTTAGCTAATGGTGAGTTTCACCTACAGATGAGTATAGTCGTGGGAGTGAATCCTTACCATTTGTTGACTTGTGAGATGAGGTGATAGGTAGACCTCATACAGCCACCGCCATAGGCTTCAAGACAATAGAAAAATGGTAGGTGAGTTAGCGAAAGGCAAACAAATTAGTAATTGACACCCCATCCTCCAATCATTACATTACTTCAGTTTACACACTGACTCAAGGTACATCATCTTGACAACACTTTAGTTCTGTGTTCTTTTTCTCCCTTTGAGAAGCTGGCTATGTAATAGCAGTATATATAAACTATCCTCCACTCTGCCATATCCAAGCTGGACTGGTAGTCTACTTGACTAAATGTAAACCATACGGCTAGTGACTTTCCTTGCTCTGATGGGTGAGTTATCAATAATCTTACTTTTTGCAAAACATTTGCAAGGATGAATGTCTGATCAATAAGGCAGGTGGAAATATTTGCGTTGTTTGTTTCAGAAGACAAGCAGTATCCTAAAGTTTGTATTTGTTTTCTTATTAGTAGTACTTAATGAATAATTACTTTCATGTAAGTATTTCATTGCATTATACATAGACTTAATCTAATTTAGAGTATCTGTCCCTCCACAGGTAGTGTCCCCAGTAGCAAAGGGACAGACTGTTCCTATAATAGTCTTATGAATCACCTGAATCTGATCAGTCAAAATGAAAATCCAAGAAATATCCGACCTGTGAAGAACTGGACAGAACCTACAGTCGTTAGGTTGGATGTGCTTGTGTTTGGTATTTTAGAACTGGTACGTTTTTTTTAATTCTTAAAATAGGAACCCATAAATCTGATTGAATAGGTTGGGCTCTTTCGGTTTCTATCAGTATAATGTATTATACAGTAAATGTATTGTAACCCAAGTCCCAAACTAAAGTAATCCAATCCAATCCACACCTTGGATTTGCTTGTAGAATGAGAAGTCTCAAACCTTAACCTGCCATGTCTGGAGCACAATGGTAAGAAATATTTAAAAAGTATAAATTACAGTGGTTTAAGCAGATTACATTGTTTTATTTGTGTGTAAACCATTTAAACATTTAAATAATATAAAAGGATATCTTTAATAGGAAACCTATTGCTTTTGTTATCAATTATTATTCTTATTCTGCCAACACTTTTGCGCACATTCCCATCTACTTCTTCTACTTACTCACACCTACTCACACAGGTGCGCCATACCATACAGGTGTCATACTAATAGACCATAAGGTGGTGCCTTATATGGATAAGTCACACTAAAGTTAAAATTTTGAAAGGTCATCAGTTTAAAAGGTCACGCCCTGCAGCCCGTGTTTTTCAGACCTAAAAGAAATGCTGTAAAGGTGCATGTCATCATAAAGAACAAATTTGCCTTCAGGACGCGTTATTATGGAACCCACTGCTTTTCATGACGAGACCTGTCTCTCAAGCGCTAGGATTGGCCAGGAGCCCATGTTCATGCGAGTGTTGATTGACAGACCGCAAAGCTTTTCACACTTGTCTTAGGTTAGTTTCAGTTTTTCATATGACGATAAGGTTGGAATAAGAGTAGGGATTGGCATAAAAAAAAACATATGGTTAAGGTCAATGATAAAGTTAGTGATGGGCATAAAAGGATTCACACGCGTGAGCATGGGCGCCTGGCCCATCCTAGTGCTTGAGAGCGTGTTGTTCAAAGAAAAGCAGTGGGATCCATACCTCCAGGACCCATAAAGTCCGCCATTATGGATTTTGGCTTTTGTGAAAAACATTCTAACTCACATTTTCCTTCTACACCTTAATGCAAATTATGTGCACAGGCGTGGACTGATGAATTCCTCACATGGCAACCAGAGGAATTTTGTGAAATAAAACATGTGGTTATTTCAAGAAATCTGATATGGACACCAGATATCAACATTGTTGAAGAGTAAGTATCAAGTCCCACAAAAGAAATAATCTTTTTTTTTTTTTTTTGACTTATTTGAATTTGAGAGCTACAGGCCACTTTATCCGGTCTCGTAAGGACAGCTAAAATAGAAATATCCAGTCATAAAGATATTTAAACTTTGCACTGACAAATACTTTTATATTTATCTGTACCATCAGCATTTCAGATACAGGAACCACTGTAGAGGGACCGTATGCTAATTTAACAAACAAAGGCAATATAATGGTTTCTGAAAGCCAACGGCTGACTACCACCTGCCAGATGGATCTTTACAGGTTCCCCTTTGACACCCAGAGTTGCAACATCTTGTTTTTATCTACTATGCACATAGGTATGGCACATATACATACACACAAATACAGAAACAAACAAACGTGGATGTAACCACATGCAATAGTAATCATATTCATTATGGTTCCTTTTAGACAGTGTAATAATCAAAGGATACTCCTCAAATGCTTCAATTACTGAGCTCTCCGAGCATTTTATGGTGACAAAAGGAGAATGGGAACTTGTAAACATAAATATTGTCATGGATACAATGACTTACTACAGTAAAACACGGGGCAAGCTAACATACAAAGTATGAAAACATTTCAAATCAGTTTCCAAATTGTGACATTATGCACTGGAAATCATGAGAATTTTTTTTAACTAAAAATACGTATACACCCAACCCCCTCACCCCCCGCCTTTGTTGACCCCCACAGATAACCTTGAAAAGGAGGCCCCTGTTGTATTTGATTACCTTTATACTACCACTATCCTATTTCCTCGTTCTGGACATTGCCTCATTTTTCATCAGTGAGGCCAGAGGGGAAAAACTAGGTTTCAAAGTCACAATCCTGCTGTCAATATCTGTCTTGCTGCTGATTCTTAAAGACATTCTGCCCTCCACTGACCAAAATCTACCATTGATAGGTGAGAAGGTGTTTAATAAAGACAAAATTATATTCTAGCAACAATCTGATCCCGCGGTATACCTGTTTCACCAATATCATTTTATGTATATGTTTTAATTATGTTATTTTTGCCTACATTCCAGCTATATACTGCATGTCAATCTTCACCCTGGTGGGCTTTAGCTTGTTGGAGTTCATGCTGGTCAGCTGGTTGATTGAATTTGATAGCAAGGTGGATAAGGATGCTCAAGACTCTGCTAAGGCTAGTGTGGAGGAGAAGACAGAAGCTGGCTGCCACAGAGGTTAACGGTCTACACTGTCCCCGTCACTAGACCTCCCAAAAACATCTATACTAATACATAGCTACATAACATTTGCCCATGTCAAAGGCTTACGACAAAGAAAACGGAACAATTTGCATTGGCAATTCAAATAACCTTTTTATGAACTTATGAATTCACTTTTAGACATTGCGGGAACGGACGAGGGTGCCCTGGAGCTTAAGGAGGAAACTGAAAGAAAGGAAATAAATGTAGACCTGACTGACCCTCACCTGCAACAGTTGATCCTAGAGGAGGTGAAGACGGCTCGCCAGCAACGCTTCTCTGCTCAACTGGAACCTGGTATAAGGAAGCCTGGCTACTATGAGAGAGTGGCCGGGCGATTTGACGTAGTCTTCTTTGTCCTTTATGTTGTAGCTGCAATTATACTTCTCATGTACATCATTTCGCTGTGGGGATTCCTTTTGTATTGAATGTACTGTGTCTGCATTAATGTGTGGCACCTGTGTATCTTTTTTCTTCTTCTGTAGGCTATACAAAGAATGACAATGATTGCCAGACTATCTATTCTCACGCAGTCCGCATTGAGCGCAGAAGGACCATGTTTAAAATATTATATCCAACACAATTTTTTAAGCTATTGACAATTTCATAGATTTCCGCAGTTTTTCCAGCCTAAATGAATGATTTGAAGCATCTATTTAAACCATGTACACTAGTGTACCATAGATAACCTACAAATGTGTTCTTCATGAACGGGCCCCACTATATCATCAATTTACAACACATACATTATTTTGTTTAATTAAAGAATGCACTTAATTGAATGCAAGACTAAATGTGAGCATATACAGGTATACGATTGTACAATTGGCATATTTCAACTAATGGTTTCCTAGAGAAGATGGAAGAGCAGAGAGTAGCTACATTATCTTGTGTCTTCTATATCTTGTTTCCTTTCTAAATAGATGGTGTTTTTGTCTTGGATTCAAAACTTTTGTTTGAAATGGAACAAGGTCTCATTCAATGTTGTATGTGTTCTATGGTCCATTAAACGGCCAAGGGACCATAACCTTTTATCAAAGGTAATAAGTAAACCATACATCACTCTGTGCCTTATTTTTTCCCTGTTCTGTTAAGTTGGTTAAGATCATATTGCTATAGCGTTGGAGGACACATGCCTTTTCAGACATATTTATAAATTGTTGTTCATTATGGTTTGCATCCATTATGGACATTACCAATTAAATGGTATAAAATGCATGTTTTGAACAGTGAACAGGTAACATAGTTGAGCACCCCCACCACCCCATGACACACGCTATGAATCATCAGTTTCGTGATGGTGACGAAATATGAAGTCACGAGGTCTCTATAAAAGTGATGACATTTGACAAAAAAGTACACAAATTATCGCCCAACGATATCCATTAACTTATGCTCAGTGCACCCGTGACGCGTACTCAGTAACAAACATGGAGAGGTCCGTGAAACTTGCTTTAGTTCTTATAGTTATATCGATGCTGGTATCTGACAGTCCAACTGAAGCGTGGTATAAACAAGTTGCTGGTCCAAACTACTACTCCGTAGGCAGAGCATCTGGCTTGTTATCCGGTATCCGGAGGTTGCCTTACACAAGAAGGGCTGAACCAGCATCACCTGAAAGTGAAGAATCTGCGGTCAACGACGTGGTCGCTGAACTAAATAGGAAAAATGCGATCGTTAAAAGTATGGTGAGTGTTCTGTTGATATGAGATAATCTGTAATGTGAAAAGAATGAAATTTGTTACCGCACACACAAAAAAAGAAATTCACAAAAGAGCAGACAAAAGTACTTCAAAAGACAAGTATTTATATCCAATACATTTATTTTAATTTGTGTGACAAAATTGGGGTGTTTATATCACTGGAATAACGCGAATCGTATATTGGTTCCCTATCCCAGTATGCACTTAGGTGCGTAGAGCTGTCCATTCAGCACCACGCAACTGATCATATCCGGATGACTGCGTAAACCCACTCCCTGATTATTCACGTAGAGATTTATACTCAATATGTACCTGTATGTTAAGCCATCGAGCCAAAGCTGTATAATAAAAGCCACAATAAATCTTACAAATTTAACAATTACGAAATTAAAAATTAATGGAAGGCGTGGTCCGGGTTTCTACTTTACAGGCTGTTTGTGTAAAAGACGTTACACCGAAGCTAAAGAGCTGTGAACTACAAGATGACACGGGTCTATTCAAGTGTGCAGCAGAGGTGATAGTATCGCTGGACTCATCGGACTGCGAAGAGGAATGATCATAACGATACTTGACTGACGACATAAGACGGACTTTGAGAATGATCCTTGGCTTAAATGGGAAAACTAAATCTAGAATTGACCAACATGTATCACATGAGTAAATAATAAGCCATATGAATTTGTTAAATAATTTGTTGGTGTATATTACAAAGTACATTTGATAATTGTATATGTACTTAATAAACAAAATATGATACCATGTTTAAACTCCATTATTTTATATGAAAAGTGCAGAAATCAACTTTATGCACATACTCTGCTCAAGCAATTCTGAATAAAATTATAATTTCTAATACATATAGACCGACCAAAAGTTCATAAATACATTTTATTAAAATACATTTAATAAAGTGATAAAAACAGCCACCAACAGACACCACTTGACCTAACCTAGACCATGCCAACTACTGAACGTCAACTACCACTGACTTTAATAAATACGTGTTGCTGCATCTAAAAGACAATGTTGTCAATATTACATTGGATTTAAAATTCCGAATAAAAAAATGGACTCAAAATGCTTTTTACAACAGAGAAACATCAGCAAGGTTCTCCTTGACAATTTGGTCCATGGCAAACTGAAAGACCACCTGGACATTGGCGGTGTCCGTGGCGATGGTGAAGTGCTGATAGACCAGCTTTTGTGGTATGATGTTGCATGCTGAAAACATAGCAGTGATGTGATGTGCAGCCGCATCCACATCAGAGTCAGCCCCTTCAAATAACAAATGGAAAAGACATCCTATCGTTAGTGACGATAACACTAACCAGCAATACACTTAATGTGTCCATGCAGCAGAGTGCATATGAAGTTTGAAGTCCAATAAAGATAAGTCACGTTGCATGGATTGGAACTCATTGAAAACTGAAGAGACGGTTTCTTGTACTGGAATTTCCTTGTCAACCCTGTGTAAAACAAAGACCACGATCCCCTAATTTTCCCTGATATCAGGAATCCACTTTGAGGAATACATTACGATTGAACATAGTGTGTCAAACAGAAAAACGGATAAGATTCTAAATCCTACGCAAGAAGTGGGATTGGAAGTTTGTACCATTTTTTTTTAAAGTACATGGGACAGGGATTTTTCTATGACTCAACAAGGATTTCTAGCAAGCTAGAATTGGAAGCAATTTGCACATAGCTGGAAAGTTTCAACACCCAAATCCGATCAGCACAGTTTAGAATAGACTTCAGTGAACATTATGCCCTTCCAAAATATAAGCACCATTCTGTGCGACCAAACTGATTACCCAACATATCAAAGCTGTACCTGGAAAAGTAATTAAAATGCAAGAGACTATCTCCTACCTCTGTAACATGGAAAGTAAAGTCGCAGGTGTCTCTCAGAATGTAGAATCTTCGTCCGGAAAAGATCAGTTTTGTTCATGAAAAGAATCTTGGCAAATGAAAAACAATATTGGCTATAAAATGAATGTAGTTGTGAACCTAACTTAACCACCTTTTGCTGATCACTATGACAAAATGGGGATCTCATACATATATAGTCATGCTTGTAACATTATCAATTTGGTGTTATTATAATTTAACACTAGAAATTTGACCAGGTTCAAGTTTATCCCACCGTGTTGTGTGTTATTCATATACTGAAATAAATGAATTACACCAATAACTCCACAACATGAAATGAGATAAAAATCGAACAGCTTGTTAAATGGGGTTTTTAAACACTTCCTCCAGACAACGCATTGAACTAAAATCACCGGCACTACAGCTCAATTATTGCCCCTGGAAACTAATTATCCATGTCAGCGGCAATCAAAACCGTCAGCCTCACACAGGTGATTATCGAGGGGCACTCATGTTGCCACTCACTCCCACATGGAGTAGTTATTAGGAAGTCCCGGGGAGAGTGGTTAAACCCTTTTGTTTAAAGACTAAGACTTCATTTAGATTAATTTATGTTGTGAAATATTCCATATTAAAACTAGGCCAATGTTTAGGTTATTCCAGGCATTTTTGAGTTGAGGAATTTTGAGCTTCAAGTGAAAGCTGAAGCCTGTTTGACATACCAATGAAGAACTTTTGAAAACGGGATTTGTGCAGACTGAAGCAAAAAGTTTGAGGCTCTCCAGAAGACGGTTCTAAGAAGAGAAAAGACAAGGTTGGAAAGTGGAGATTGGATAAGAAAGCCGTCTGCCTGTACAGCTTACGATCAAAAGCCAACAAACACAGATGAACCACGGCGTACACCATGCAATTATCCCACGGCCTCACTCCAGCAAGTCTGCCCTTTAGCTACTTTCCGCCATTGTGTTACCTTAGAGCAGTCCTCAGTCAGGGTCATGTCATAACTTGTAAGCGCCACCACAAACACCACAGCACGGACACAGTCAAAGCAGCTGAGCCACTTTCTCCTCTCACTCCTCTGGCCCCCAACATCATACATCCTGACATCAGACAAGAAAAGAGACCCAAAAAAAATTCATAATTCTCAACTAAAACAACGCACAATGGAAAAGCAGAAATTGTAATAGGTGAGTGAGCTTTCCCGCACTATAATTGTTGGAAGTTAGAGATTTGTGACACAGGCAATTATGCCCACTAAACTGTAAGGCTCTGTAGCTAGTCCAAAGCATTTGAAACATCTAGCTGGGTCGTCAAAGGTCTGAGTAGAATAATAATAAGCTTTAGCCGTTTGTCAATGTTCGAGTGTAAAACGATATCTTGTAATCATAAAACTATTACAGCTAGGGTGTGTGTGGTGGTGAGGTAAGTTAATAGGAACTTTGTTACTAGAAAGGCAGGATAGACACAGTATAAATGAAGGTACAGTAGCTGCTGTGCAACAGTGTTGCTGTGCACCGTGTGTGCGTCATACTAGGCCGTGCAGAGATAAGAGGCTGGAGATGTGACGTGTGTACTGTCAGTGTGAGGAATGGAGAGAGCGGGCAGAGGTAGTGGTTCGTGGGAGCACTGGACACCGTTCGGAATATTTAAATTCCTCCACCAATGAAATCAGCATGCAGAATGACACAGTCAATATTTGATGGTCCGAGTCATGCCTTAGCGTGAAGCCTAGGATCCGGCTGTGACGGAGTTTGAAACATTCCCTAGGTGTTCTGGCTGGGGTGGGAGTGAGGGTGGAAAGATACACTGAATATACCTTTTTAGTACAAAGGAGAACGTAATTTCAGTTGTGATCAGAGAAACATACAGACAGTACATCAATTGAGCTTAATTATTTAGTTAATATAACCAGTTTGACCAAATCAGTTTCAGCTGCCCAACCAAACATTCTTGATGACCTACATTGATACTGGTTGGAGAAGTTGTATGTTTGTGTTCAATTTGTAACGTGACATTACCTGAAAGCAATTTCCTTGACACGAAAATGCGTCTCAATGATTCCACAGGTCCTTACTCTCACTCTCAGAACATCCATCTCTGTGGGCATGTAGTTTGGGGCAATGATCCGACTCAAATTCTCAAAGAAACTTGAAAGTAAAAGGACAAACGAGAGAATCTATCAAACCAAACAGATTTGATTTGTACAGTGACGATAATCTAAGTAGTCAGGCTTTGAGCGAGTCTCAGGTCTCCTGGAAGCTGTTCAGATATTCCAAGATTCATTTTTTAAATTGGTTTCTGTACTTGCCTAACATTACACTGAGCCACACAATTTAAATTAAGACAATACTACAGTACTACAGTAGCAGAAGAAATGCCATGTGTTAGGACAGCACAACATGAGCCTAGAACTGACCTTTTGATTATTGAGAGCAGTTAGCCTACTCCAAAATCAACAGCCACCAGCTTCCACAGTACATAAAGCCGTGTACTGCAGCAAAGAAAGCCACGGGTTGTAAGACTTAAACCAACCCAGCTCCTACCTACCTTTACTTCAGTACATGATTTTATAGTGCAGTCTAGTCTTTAAATCAACCATGGTTCTCTCTCTCTCTCTCCCTCGCTTTCCTTAATATTAGGCTCTACCATGTACAGTTGTAAATAGTGATTAAGGGTAGACTCTTTAGTTCCCTCCGTTGCCTGGTTTCTGCAAACCAGGATTTGAATGAGGCTGCAGACACGCCTCCATTTTGACAAAATTCAGAAGAACAACTCTCACGGTATTGACGTGACATTTATTTCTGTATAGGTTATGCTCTGCGACTAATCATGGTACTCACTAGAACGCAGAGTCATTCAGTTGAAACTCAAAGCCCCTAGCAGCGGCTGCTCGTACCCCCTGATCAGCCCAGAGAGCACAGAAAGCAAAGGCCACCAACGGAAGGAGCTCACGTTCCTCACCGAAACACTGGACACAGGACAGGACAGCGCGGGCATGAGTCTGGGAATAAAAATTATACATTAAACATTTCAAAATGTAAAAAGGCCATTGAAGGGTAAATAAAATACAAAAACATTCTGATAATGTAATATGTAAAGAAAAAACATCTTGGACTAGAACGATTCGCATTAGATTTATCAGATCAATGAACTGAAGAGTATATTTCGAACTGAACGTGTTGCCAGCGGCACGTGTTGTAGTTCGCAAGCTGTGTGCGCATTACCTTGTTATTCTTGTTGGCCAGGTCAATCCTTAGCATCCCCATGCCTCGTAGTACACACTTCATGGACATTAGGAGGTTGTCTAGCACTGCAGGCTGTCAAAGGAGGATAAATATTGTGACTTTGATCTGGCAGAGCATCATTTATGAATGTTTGCCCAATGCTTAGCAACATAAATCATATTTCTATTCTATGGACATAGCATTGGATTCATCCCTCAGAATAGAGAAATTACTGCAAGACAAAACAAATCTACCCATATGCAACCACACAGAATTTCGGTCACCCTTCACAGGGCTGATCAAGCATACATTTTTTTTCAAAGGTCTGTACAGCACAACTATATTCTATTTTTTTGCTGTTGTTGCTTTTTCAAGCAAGTCCAGCAGAAAATGAAATAGAAAACCCTTTTCATACATTCCAATGTGGTAGGACTGCTTTAGTTTACACCTACATACTGCAATGTAGTGGTTTATTATTTTTTTTAAAGAATAATTTTCAACAATTATTCCATCCTAACTAAATCAATCATCCATTAGCATAATCAAAATTAGTCTATTATTCAAATTATATAGGCTTGTTACCCTGTGGACCTAAAATGCTTACAGTACCTTGAAGCTCATGAGCTCCTGTTTGGAGAAGCCTTTACTATGGATTATCTTTATCTGCTTGACCAGTGTACTCTTCCCACTCTCTGCAGCACCTGTTTCAAGAGCCAGAAATGTAACCCTTATGTGGCACTTCAGTAAATCCACCAAATATATAAAATTGGTTGGTTGGTTGGTGAAATAGTTGAGAATGCGTTTGAAACCAAAATAACTTACCAAGCATAAGGATTTTGACCACATTCATCTCACTTTTAGCTTGTTCAGAGAGAGCAGATTCTATTTTGATGCTCTGAACTTTTGCCTTTTTAGCCTCCTCTGTGACATCTTGGTGAAGACACATACCCATGCAGATCTAAATGTAAACAGTTTAAAGATGACACCTTTCCTTACAATCTTACACGAGATCTTGTTTGTTTTAGCACATTTATACGATCACTATAGTCTAGACAAGATAAACGAATGCCTAACCGATCAAATAGCGATTACCTTCCTCAATGATTTACTGTCCCTTCGTCAATGCTCATGAAATTTACAGGGCAAGGCGAAGGGACACTGTTGCAAACTGCTTGTAGTATGTATGCATGCCTACATTTAAACAGATATCAATCAAACTGAAAGATAATGTTTTGCTACCTGCAAGGGTGTTGGCAGAGTACTAAAACAACGAAACATTTTTTGTTTTTTGTGTGAATATTCTGTAGAATTGAAAACAAGGTTTTTGGGTAGTGCGAGTAGCCTATCATGTATTAACAGCGCCGAAAGAAAATTTTCCAATAATTTGGGCAATTACTACGACCTAATTGCTGGATTTAGAACACCTGAGCGATTGGCGCGCATCACTCAAACGCATTGCTATGAAAGTAGGGTTTAGCAGTACAAAATGCCTCTTATATATCCTAATATGGAGCAAAGGAGATCTTGAAATATTTTCCAAAATAAGGGAATATTCTTATAGCACACATTTATCATAAATACATTTAGTGATTATTACCTTACCATTTCTGCACACTGTACAGACGCAGACAGGGCATCACACAAAGGGCTTTAGTTTAACCAAGTGACATTTACCGCCCTTTTATCATTAGTGATTAATTTGGGTGCATAATGGTTGTCATCAAAAGTCCACTTATTTTTCTAAACCATCAGATTATACTGCTTTGTGACTGGCTGGTCATATTTCAGAACCACCAATTTCATTTCCATTCAATAAGTCAAGATAACAAGCTTAGCTTTTTAGATGAAGGTGTATTATTGACAGTGATGATAGGCAACGATTGTTTGTAATTCCACAGTATTTGTTTAACCAGGTTAGAGTGGTCAATAACATACATTGGATATAACCAACAGCAAATACATTTCAACTGTACAGACATATGGTTGTAGTGCTTTTGAAACGTATAAAACCAACCTGAGTTAATGTACACGTGGTTGGCAAAATATGTGTATATATATTTATATATATACATATACTTATATTTGAAAAATAGATTATGTAAATAGATTTGTTAGTGATTATTGATGGTGATTTTAAAGAATATACAGTGGTATTCTATGATGAAATGTTTTTTTTTTTTTTATGATGATGGGTAGAGGTCATTGGTTTATCCAGTTAACAGCACCAACTATGGTTCATAATTCCCAATTGTGAAAGAAAACTGACCTATAAAAAATTATCCAAATCCATTAGCACTACTACAGTGAAATGTGTACAGACCGGGAGTGGTTTAAAAAATTATAACAAAGAAGAGAGTGTACATTTGAGTTAAAAAAAAAACGTAGATATCACATTGCTGATAAGTTTAGGAAAACATTACAATCAGTGCAAATTGATATTAAGGTATGTTAATGAATTCCTATTAGATGGCCAAACTAATTAAGCATTTCATGTTTCACCACAAAAGCAAAGGGCATGCTCAATTATGCACAATCTCCTGACAGTTCGGAACAGATTGTTCTTAAAGGAATCATTCTTGTCCTATGGATAGTCACGTCTGTAATACAAACCCAAGGTTTGTTTGGCCTAAAGTTGTTTTTAGTTTTTTTGTAAATGAAGCAAAATCTAACAGAACAATCATCCATATTATCAGGAGAAAAGACCATTCATATTAATTTAAACTTGAATAAATAAGCATCAATGCCCTCTGCTTATCCAAATTATCAGCCAATATAATATAATGCTTCCAACATTTCAAGTTATTTAAGCGTCTTCCAAAGAGCCCACTATAGATTTATAATAGATTACATAGCTACAGTAAATATTTACATCAATTATTTCAATAGACTCTACCGGTTTGCAATCTTAAATCCCAAGGGCAATGGTCAGCAAAGCAACAAGTCCAAACTAGGACATCTCAGCCTACTTGCTACCCATACTAATATGAAATCTAACTAGCTGTTTTAAAAAAAATACCAACAAAACACCATTATCTTGCACACACTTAAGAGACCAGCAGCCCAAAGAGTTCTGTAATTTAAAAGGCATAATGTCAAAACATAATTAAAAAAACGGGGCTTTTTTTGTATGTGTACATCTTGATTGTAACTCAGTTGGTGGGAGGTAGACAGTGAGAGGTCTACATTGGTGTTCTGTCGAATTATAAGAAGAGAAATGACATGTAAGTGCACACCGCAGGTATCAATGAGACATAAAAATAAAACTCTCCTCCTACACATACACCAACACACAACAGAATTCCACACAGGGAATGTTTAATGACACGTGACTGCTGTCAGGACTGTGGTTGGTACGGAACGAGTGTGGAAGTTGGGTCGACTGCACGGAGGAGGGGGTTGAGGACCTTCTACAGAACAGCCTGGGCTTTTTCTTTAGCCTTCTCCTCCTCTCGTCGTTTCATGGCCTGGATCACTGCAATTTCTTTGGCCTCTTTCTTTTGGTTTCTGGCCTCAAACAGCAGTCTGGGACACATAGAAATGTTGGCAATAGCAAACAGTGAACCTCCAGTTGAGTCCTCTATGATTCTGCATGACTTATAAGACCACACTAACATCAGCATTGTTGTTCAATGTTTTTTAATACTGTATAGTAATGGTTGGGAGTTTCATTCTCCTACCTGTTCTTGATTATTCTCTGCACGATGTGATCTGTGGTGAGGCTGTTTGTGCTGTCTACAGTGCGCAGAATCCCTTTCCTCATAGGCACCTGAATAAGGAAACAGAAAGAAATTCTTCAAACGTGCTTTTTACAGTGCTTGTAATGAAGCCAGTGGATAATTCATTCACCCAAAGTGAGTGTAAATAAATGAAAAAAAAAAAGTTCCTACCGTGTACGGATCGGACCCATCTTTGTCAGGGAACACCTCTGTTTTTCCGTGGCAAACAAGATCCACCTGTAAAGACCAAAATCATTTTAAGTATTAAATTGGGGAAGCAAATTGTATTGCTTAAAACTGGTGCTTTACATTTTGCCAAGCAATGATAGTACTATGTGTTTTTACCTTGAAATGGTCAAGCAAATCTCCAGTGACCGCATAGGGGGCACCAATCACTACTTCAGAAACGTACTGTAGACATTAACAGAAATAAATGTGCCTTTTTTAAATCAATTATTAGGACAAATCTAAAAAAAATATTATAAGAAAACACAGAAAAGGAGAGAGAGAAAAAAATAACTTACTCTACAAGCCAGCACACTAAGTGTTCTCTCATGGACGTTCATGATGGGGTAGTTCTTGCCTTTGTAGCGATTTACCTCCTGAATGAGATGAAGAGCCAACATACAGACAATAGAGACAAAGGACAGACAATCAAAAAGTAATTCGTTTGTATCACTTTATATGAATACAATGTTACATTCAAGTTCAATGTTACATGTTGGGTTCAAGGTGATTGAAATGAGCAACGCTGACCTGGTCAAAGTGCAGCCCAACAATGACGTATGGCTTTTCTGCCAGCTTAGACACCGCCTCAAGGAAATCCACATGTCCGATGTCTTACAGAAAGTTAAGTCTCACAACACTGAATAGGTAATAAGTGATCATTTGTCATGGCAAACTAGGTTAATTTACCTATAAATGGTTTAAAAATATTACTGAGAGTGCGGTCTTGGCCACAAGGATACGGAAGAGGTCGAAGGCTCCTGCCACATATATGATCGTGTCGCCAGGCTGAGGCTCTTGACCTGAGGCAAACTGGATGATCTTCTGGGAGGTCTGCAGGAATTGAGACACCCCCGTCCATGGACTGTGGCCCTTTGGACCCTGCAACCCCCATAATTCAGAGACAGAAAGCAGGACACATAAATATCAATATATACCAATGGCCAAGCCCTTTATCCATCAATGTGAAACAGCATGCTGGACAGAAATGGAAGTACTAAGTAATTGTTTGCACTCAGAAATTGTTTGTAGTTGGTTTGTGATGGTTCTATTTTTGTATCCTGATGTTTAATATAGCACTTGATTAGCTCTTATCTAGGTGATTAGGTCAGGAATGCACTTATTTTATCTACCTGACTTGTAGTCTTTACCTTATCTTTTTGTAAGCACTATTTTTTGAAAGTCGCTTTGGATAAAAGCGTCTGCTAAATGAATGTAATGTAATGTAATGTAAAAATGTATTGACACAATTGCACCATCTAGTGGGGCCCAGCTCTAAAGCACCATACACCCTTAAAAAAAGCAGAGCCCTCAAAACTTGTATTCAGCTTTTGCCAAATCACAGCTTTTCCTTTTCAATAGTCTTATATAACGTTTAAAATGCCAAACTTCCCCTTCTTTTCTGCTCACACTATTTGAAACCACAACATGTTGACCCTGCAGTCAGTTTTCCCATTCAGGAAGGCGGGAACAGAGGTGGCTTTCATTGCCCCCTGGTCGGCAAGATAATACACTGGAACTACAATCAAGGTCTTTGTGCTTTTTGGGGGGAGCTTGGCCGTAAAGTCAACTTTGGCAAGTTAGGTGACAAAGTTGTGGCAGAGAAGAAAACCAAATAGCTCAGGATTTAGCCAAGAATGAAACTTGATTCACAGTAGTAAGTTAAGATGCGGAATTAACTTCATGTGAACTGAACTGTGGCATTAAAAATAATTACTGCACCTGACACCTCAACACTACTGAGTGCATGTCATAAAAACATACATATCTATATATATCTATCTATATATATATCTATATCTATATTTATATATATATATAATTACCTTTCCGAAGTTGTCTGTGTGCTGATGATAATCTGACGTTCCCTAAACAAACAAAAAAGAAGAGTTTTGTTGCTTGTACTGTTCATTCTTCAGCAGCTGAAGAGCTAAATGTGAAGACACTGTTTTTCTGTATTACTCACAATGTTGCTATGGTGAGCCTTGGTCATCAGCAGCATCCTGCCGACCAGGTCTGTGGTGGAAACGCCTTGGGTTCTCTTACACTCCCTGTGGGAGCACCACGTTGTTATGCAAAACTCAGACGACATATGAAGCTTTGTTTATTACACAACAGCTACTTAGAGATTTACTGTGTGATTCCTTGTCGATAGTGTTAATAATATGCATCCTCTAGCAAAAACAATAACAGGTTTTTTACCTGTATCTTCCGGATGTCTTTACTTCTTCATATGTATCCTTCCCATCCACTGTTAGTGTTATGTCATCTGGAATCACATGGAAGTTTACTTACTGTGCGTTTTGAGACTAAACTAAAGAGCTCACCTTTTGATGATAAATTAGCATTAGTATTAGGTAGCATACCTCCGTGCACACAGAAGTCACTGTTGTACTTGTCAAGGGTCTCCAGCGTAGTGACATATGGGGCCCCCTCGACGATCTCGTCCACCCATTTGATGGCACGGACCATCTTGTACCTCTCAGCCTGAGTGAAGACTGGCGGGCCCTTGTGCTTTGAGATTTCAGCTAAAGGTCAAAGCGACATGGCTTCAGTTAGAATGGAAATAACAACAATAACATAATTAAACAAAGCGTGCAAGATCAAAGATTGCAAAGAAATCTATATATTCCTACAAATTCTTTATCAGTGCATACACAGTACATTCTCTCCAACATATCAGACACACATCATTGCCACTGTAAAGAGTTGGTTGTTGTGGAGAAGGTTGTTACTATCAGCATTAGGCCTAAGCACATAGAGAGGGCCCCATTGTCTGGGGTAAGCCTGAACAATGTTGTTGTGGGTCATCGTAAACAGGGTTACAGCGCACGACCCGCGTGCCGCAATGTCAGAGCGTGCCATGGTCAAAGGCCGGCAGGGCATGTATGCGGCATTACTGCCATCCCACCCCCCAGCCCGCAACCCCCCCCCACCCCCCACCCACCCCCCAATGCCACTGTCAAAACAAGCCCCAGCCTTACAGCACACAGCTGCTGATGACCCCCAGGCTAAACAGAATCAACAGAGGCTGGCAGCCTGGCACCTCCCAAGAGTCAGGGACAGCGGCCCTAAGGTGTGTCAGGTATAAAAGTCAGGAATTACAAACAATGGCGACATGAATCATTCCTGGTGGTTCTCCTCCTATAGTTCTGCCAAACACGCTCCAAGGTTACAGTACATTCCAAGTCTTGTTGACATCATATTTTATAGTAGACTACTGTATGGGACACAAACTATATGTGTAAGAAAGTTTATTTATTACGGTGTTCATATACTTGAAAAGTTTTTATGCCAAGCTCATGTTTGGTGGCAACAGGACAGGAAATTAATGAACGCTGATTAAGAGACATTTTAAATGAAGACTTTACCTACAAAACCCCATCAAACAGCTGGGGTTCCATGCTGCAAATTAATTAAAATCAATGGGCAATGTTTGTGTTGTAATGTGTTCATTATTTGCTGCATGATCAGAAATAGGCCAGTATACTTAACAACAGTTGGGCCCTTCCACACAAAATGATTGGCTTTATGGCTTTAATTTGTACCCACTATCTAAAACACAGGGGCCTCATCGTGTTCATTTTCAAAACGTGCCCACATGCAACTATTCCCACATTTATGGCCGCTCATGTTGTTTTTTGTTGTTGCAAAAAATTATGTTTGTATGAAAGAGGACACAAATGTTTACCAGAAGAGAAAATGCCAAAGTTGTTGTGGTCATTCTAACTGTGTCTAACACCAATAAAAAAATCATAAAAACTTGATAACAATTAACAGTAAACCAAACGTTGGCGTCACTACTGCTATTGTCCAAAACATGTCACTACTTCTTGTTTATTATTTATAGTGTTATCTGAGCAGATGAGATTAGGCACAGAAAGTGTGGGCACAAGTCGGGGAAAAGACGGTTTGTGGGCTTGTGGGTGTGAATGTTTAGGAACAAAATATATATGTTTCTCTTATGTTGTTCAGGTTGTAGGCTTCTATGTTGCAGTGCGGCCTGTACCGTCTGTATGTACTCCAACGATGAGGTAATCTCCCATAGCCTTGGCCTGTCGCAGCTGGTTGGAGTGACCATAGTGGACCATGTCATAGCTGAGGGGCAATCAACAAACAAAGAGCTAATCAGCCATGACAGTAGTAGGGAAAGATACAACACAGACCTTTCCATAACCATCTCCATGAGCCTACATTAAGTTCAAGTAATGGACTTGACAACTTCTATTAGTGGAAATCAGTGAATTAAACAGATCTTTCATTATCGTGTTAGCAAAATGATCTTTTAGGGAAGAAGAAAAGTGAAGAAGGAGAAACCTTCTTTTTCCAGTTGCATGGAACTTTGTCTTTGCATATAGACCCTGACAAACACATTCATGGGCCACTATTTGTAGATGGTTCGAAATCAAAATGCAGGTTCAAATGCATGTGCAGCCCCGCTGTAGAAGTTGAAGGTTTGGGTACCTTGCTAAACGGCACAACCGTTTCCTTCCACTAAAACACATCCAATGCAAATATACACACTCTCCTGTTGATATTGGGGTCCAAACAAGTGGCCTTATAGTTGCTAGGAGGCCTCTTTAACCTCAAGGCCACATTTTCATTTCTAACTGCGTACTAAGCCAAGGAAGCGGCTCTTTAGCTTGGACGATTATTTTCTCAGGCTACATGACTAGGATCCCCCATTTCTATTTGAATATAATCACATATGTTTCCTATTCAACAAAGAAGAAATGTCATTGAGCGCATCCAGACAGCCCAGCCCACCATCTGTAGATAATTAGATTAGCAAAGATTAGCACGCTTTCTACGGTGGTGATTAGGAACAGATGGACATTGGCCCTCCATCAATTCAACTACTGACAACTCCAATAATAATACTTTTCCAGTTCATACTTTTGCTCAAGTCAAGTCAACATAGATGTAGATGGGAAAGAAAAAGTGTTATTGTTGTTTTGACAGGACAGCATAATCTACAAATGTATGACTATAATTAGTCAATAAAAGTGTCGTAGTTGTTTTATAGTAGTAGTTTTCGGGCAATTTGTTAAGCTAGTTGGCAGTTATAGAGAGCCATTAGCCACTCCCCTACGTGAACTTGTATTACTGGTTTACTTGTATTACATTTGTATAAAATGCAAAAAAATAGTATGAGATTTAACGACTAAATCTATAAATAGCTAAAAACACCAGTAGAAGTAAAGACACCGGTATTTGGACATGGCTAAAATAGTAACAGGACCTCGTTGATGAGTCCCTGAGGTATGCTAAGAAATACTACACTTGCCGTTGTAACACTATAGGCCCTACTGTAAACTGCACAGACTGTGTTGTCCTTGAATGAACTAACACACCCCTCCTAAAGAACAATATAAATCGCATAAGGTACTGTGGTGTACACAAAAAAGAAACAACTCTTGTACCACAGTCTGATGGTCAGGCCCCTCAAAAGATGACTCGGGTCAATTTGTCATGCCTCGTGCTGTCAATTAAAAATGAATCCACATGCCTAGTGTTTATTGGAGAACTCCCCCACAGCAGCCAGTGTGGTGTGGACTAAGGGAAACTGCATGCATAGGGGTTGTTTGGAAGTGACAAGTGGGAAGGAAATCTTTGAGAATCTGGGACCAGGTTACATAAGAGCAAGAGAGAGGCCCAGGTTTGGGGTGTCTGTCTCTGTCTGGCCCTGGACAAAGTAACCCAGGAATGCTAGCTTGCTGCCTAAGCATGGAGAGGGTCAAGAGTGGAACCCCAGGGAGGATGAAATATTTACAAGACTAACACATTAACAGACACACACACAGCACCTGAGCTTCTAGAAAATGACACTGTGAAGTGGACTGAAAAGATAGGACAAAGGGTGTCTTATACATACAGTAAATAATTTGACTTTTATGCGTGTCAAATCATGTCATTTAGTAATGTATTCTGTGTTTAAGCGTGTATTCAATAATATATAAAACATTATAATAACAACCAATAGTGCAATGGCACATACGTAAACTACAATAAACACTGTCAATGTTATATTTTTTGATATAAATACATAAAAAATGAGGGACTACTAAAAATAATCTTTGGTGTCATACATGTAGCTTCGATATTTCTTGAACCGGTTTAAGATTATTTCTACAGTGAGGAATTTACGTTTTTGGCAGGAATTATAGTTTAGATAGTGTTGGACCACTAGACTGTCCCACCTCTCAACATGTGAAGTGGAGGTGGACTTTAAACACACCTTTGATGATATTGCTAAGATGATGAGACTGATTGGTCACTAATCTTTGATCCCATCACGTTATGTCCTTCACAACCAATAAGAACGGGCTGTCTCAGAGCGCCAGAGGATGTGGGGAAAGCTCTGTCTGAAATAATAAGTCACTAACAAAAATTTGCTGTTTTCTTTGGACAATCTCCCTTCTGTCCCACCGCTGACACAGCAGTATGTCCAAAAGAATATGGTGATCTACTTACTTTGTGCTAAACAACAGTGTTATTAGGGAGTACGCCCACGAGCTACAGAGGCAGCAGTGGCTATAGCAGGTGTGGGCCATAGGGGTTAGGGGGTCTACTCAAATGGGGTCTGTTGACACTGGTTCTCTTTGGGAGCTCATCCCACCGTTTAATATTCTGGCATCCAAAACATTCGTCAACATTCCATCAAACTAAAGTTAGGCAGACGCAACGAAATGGCTGGAATCCTCCATGAGAAAGCCACGATAATCCTGGTCTTCAAGCACACATATTCAGAGCATATTTCCCCCCGATCCATACCCGCACTTGGCCTAAGCATGTCCTGGTGTTCTTTCTAACACAGAGACAACAAGGGGTTTGAAACTCGTGTCTTCCTAAGATTCTTGTTCATTATTCATGCCCACACAAACTTTAAATCTCTCTAATCACTAATGAAACTCCCTGTATATTTGGAAACCTTTTCACTGTACTTCCTACGCAAAATAATTTGTCTTGTTGTACATTATCTTGTGCTATCTGCTTTCTTATAAGTTATTAATTCAAGGCAGCAACACAAACACAAACAGATTCAACTATGTGCTGCTCAAATTGTGTCTAGGTCTTCTAGAATTTGATAGTTGTTGCAGAGCTTGGGATCTAGTATACATGGATCACTTAAATGAGTTTGTCTCACGAATGATTGTTAGGATTGGCAACTGCCCAGACTGCTCCAGTATACCTTGAGTTACTATAAGTGCCCTAGAGAGTGCAAACATACAGAAAGATTGCTTATTTAATAAGTAGGTCATAGATAGCTTATATTTAAATAATAGACTGAAGGTAGACCACAGCAATAATAATTGCTGTTTAACCTAATGTACTCTACCAAGGGATAGGCCTATTCTAGACAAATAAATTATTGGAACATGTCCCAAGTAAGGCCACAGCAGACAGTATTCATTTATAAGTTGTTTAAATTAGATTGTTTCAACTTTATGTATATAGAAAAGTGCTGTGATTATTATTATTATTATTTTTTTCATTTTAAACAGGCTTCAAAACAGGCAATTTAAAATTTGGTCGCTATACATCCAGGAAATAGTAAGACTACATTGAAACAACGGAATGCAAAATTAACATAGTGGGCCTACTAATAATATTTGAAATACTAAGCACTATACGCGTCTGTTGATACATATCTAACCTAATATACCGTAATTGCTTCATTTGACAGTGTTACAGTAGATGTTCGCTCAGCCATTTATGGAATTAATGCAACATTTTCATTATTCTTTAGATCGCCAATTTTGTTTTGATAACTCACCATCCATCGCACCACACACGAATGGTTCGTCTTCTCTTCTCCGGACTGCAAGCAGTAGCACCGGGGGTTGTCCCTGCGTCTTTCCCCTTTGGAGCGTCTTTCCCTGCCGGAGGAGTATTCATTTGGTGGTGTCCGTTCTTGATCATGTTGTGCTTTACAGTATTTTATCTTAGAAAATCTGCAGTACAGGAAACCTCTAGCCAACAGGAAACAGAGGCACAAAATCCTAAACCGGTTAATACTGTAAAAACGGATCTTTTTCCCTTGCAGGATAACCGGTTTCTGCATTAAAGTGACGCCTTGGCAGTAGGACCGGAGGACAACGCCTCCTATGCTGGGGTAACAGCGTCATACGGCATTGGATCGTACGATAACTCCTACTGGAGCGCAGGCATATTGTTACATAATAGCGGCGTGCTCTACTGTCATGTGATTGTAGGTAGGCTCTGTTAGTCTTGGCAACGTCAAATCAAAGATTTACAGTAGAGCCTTAGGATAAACAGTATAAACAGCCCTATTTAGTTCACGTTGAGAGTGGCGACATACATTGAAAGCTCCATGGTTCTCGATGGTTCGAGCTGAGCAGGCTTGAAACGGCATTATCTGTCAAAAATAGTAATTCATTAATACGTAATCAGTTAATTGTATTTTACATAGCTACAGCTGTACCAAATACAATATAATCATTCCATGGAAATCTTCGTGGAGTGATTATTTATTTAGGGCGTCCTTTCAAGAGCGGTTTACTTAAGGTAATAGGTGTGTCATAGCTTAGACATTGTTTTTTATGTTAACTTTTTTATTTTTAGTAAAATAAATGTAATGCCAGGGAATACCGGAGGTATAGCTGCTGGGACATATGGCGTCATTATGTCAATTTTCACAAAAATTCTTAACGCTTAAGAGCGGGCTCTTTCCATAATTACCAGCAGATGGAGCCATTTTCCAACATATTTCATAGCATAGACGGTACTCATAATCTGTAGACAGTTACATTCATCTTCACCCATTAATAGCCTATCTATGAGTTTCACACATATTTATAGAAACCCCTAAATCAATTGAAATCTATTCCAAGATGGAAGAGAGCTACTGTGAAGTAGATTATATTATAATACAAGCCTGAGGTTCCTAATAATTAATTCGACAGCTTCTGCACAGCAGCTGAGGATAAAAAGAACAGTTAAAAATAATGCATGTCTCATGCCTGAAGCAGCTCATATTAAGACATACCACTACGACATTAAGATTAGCGCTCCACGTAAAGTTTGTCCAAAATAAGCATGGCCTTGCTAATGGGGAGGGTGGTATTAATTGTGCAGTGGGCTGCGGCCTGAGAACTGGGGCAGGCACCTGCTGCAGAAGTGGGTGAACATGAAGAATACTGTCCTAGATTGCCCACCAGCTCACCTTAACCCAACCCGCCAAATTAATCAACACTTCAGAGGCCCTCCAACCGTCTGGAGCAAGTATCCAAAGGAGCAGTGGAGCATCTTTCAGAGTCGCAGGTCACCAAGACCTGTAGGATCTGTTGGAATGGAACAGCGGAATGTTGTATTGTGAGAAACAATGAACAATTGGCTTCTTTCACTGAACAGGTCTGTATTGTCTGTCACAATATGCACATTGGTATGAGTACACTACAACCCTTGACAGGAAGGTTGAGGTCAAAGTGTTTGGAGTTGAGCCCTGTCGAGAGAAACAGTGCAAATAGGCGGTTTGTCCCGAGCCATATGCCTCTTTGTCTTACCAAGTTCCCTTGTGATGTGCGTGTTTTGAATGTGAACTGGGGTAGAAACCTTCCTGAGGTGGGTGATGCTTGATGAGGTGCGTTGAGACAGGGGGGGCCCAGGAGCCCCAGAGGCGGCAGAGATGACTAACTCCTTACTCTCTCTAATCTAGGACAGGCACACCTAGACATCCTTCATGACTCTAATGTTTTACCCGTGTCGGGCCAAAAATATGTCCACTGAGGTTAGCCAAAGTGGGTCGCCCGACAGCTTTTTTTGGATCAGAAGAAGAAGAAAATCGTGCCATCTAAATGATCGCCGTCTCCTAAAACCCACCCTGGATAGCAAAAAGCCTTCCCCGCCAGTTTATTTTTACGAGTACCAAACTAGGTCAATGACGCCACGGAACATGACAAAACCCCATTTCAAGAGTGTTTGGGCCACCAAAGAAAGAGAAAGGCTTGTAGTCCTTTTCAAAACCTCTTTATTGGTCTTATATAAAATAAAGTAAGCTGTATCAACAAACATACAATATATACATCAATAACTTAAGACACCTCAGAGAATCACGGTTAAATCCACAGTCGTTACTGTATGAATACATTTGACTTATCTACAGATTGCAAAAAGTACAATAATTTAATTTATAAATAGTTACAATTAACTATTCTCTGTTTTCATACAAAGTACTGCAATATTTTATTACAACCCATACAGAAAAATAACAAAACCGATTAATACCTTTACATACTGTACTACCTCACTTTTAACAGCTTTATTATCACACTTTAAACCTTAAAATACAGACCCACTCCATGAAGTTACAGAATACCTGCTGTGAACTGTTCACCAAGCATAATTTGATGAAAAAGCCTATTTCTTTAGAGCAAGTAAATTGCCACACAAGTGCTGATAAATTACGTATCCTCTACAGTACATAACATAATCAAAATGCCATAACTCAATAAAAAAGAAACCTGCGGAACAAATTACAGTACTGATGAGATCAATATCAAATAAACATTCAATGAACAATGAAACATAAATGGAAACAATGATATATAGATTTTTTTCTGCAAACTATTAACATAAATCACTGGAGCAGAGGAATTAGTAGAAAAACCAAAAATACACACAAAATCTCCAAATTCATAAATGGGTATTGCAAGGGGCATTCGCATTAAATTAATATTTTTTTTAAATATTCAACATATTAGAGTTCTGTTCCATTTTCTGATTTAGCATCGGCTTAGTCTTAACACAGAGCTCTGAAAAGTTCTACTATCTGAGAATATATCCTTACCTTTGGGGCAGGTGAAGCTGCTTTTTGTAGGCCTACATATTACGAGTCTCTGTGGAGGTCTTGGACTTTAGAAAGTAAAGATTACAGATATAAGGAACACAAAACAAACATTGGACACTTTGAACTAACACAAACAAGACGGCAACTGTTGTTCCATTTGGGTATGTGAAACTTGAGGTTACAACATTTTACAATAATTGTAAAAAAACAAACAGAAAAAAACGACCTTGGAGCAGTCAATAATCAACAGCAAACCATAGTCACTTTGACAACATGGATAATTCTTAAGATACCTCTCCACTGAGTTGCATATTAAGGGTCACTTTTCACAACGGCCAATACTACCTATAGTAGCTAAAGACTAGTAGCTTAAGTGTGTGTGTTTTAAGTCTGAAAAAGGTTTGCAGTATGTGCGCGTGTGTGTGTGTGTGTGTGTATGCGCATGTGCGTATACAGCATCTTTTGTAGCGATTAAGTGAGAATGGTCAAGGGTGCTGTGGAACACCGCGAAGAGACTTCACAGCACGAAATCACTCCACAAGACTGCCACAGCAATAGGGACCCAACATCAATACTGGCTGTGTCTAGAGCCGGATAATTATTTTCCACCAGTCAATGCAAGTCGCCAAGCATGTTTAGACAATGAAGAGAGTACCTTTCCACTTGCAAGATGCGGCACCGGAATGACCCAGAGTTTTGGAAGGAGAGTAATGATTAGACCATAACTTCTTAATCTTAAAACAAATCTCCATATTCAATTAAATCATCTGAATTCTTCTCTAATTCCAAATCAAATGGCTGTTCATGAAAATAAGACTGGAACAAACCGGTAATCTGATTTAATCCATTATACCGACACACTCACCTTGAAGTGCAAAACTGTGTTCTTTTTAGTCCCCTTTAGAGGGTCGCAGGGAGAGGTGGCACTTTGCACAGAAGAAGCTGGCAGGACTTTCTGATTGTAATTCTGAGAGGTCTTCCCATGTTTCTTTTGGAGTGTAAACTGAAGCCCTTTATGGCATGATAAAAAACTATGAACAGAGCTGCCATCCCTAGCTGCCTCTCATACACAATTCATTGCTAGAGCTGCCCGTTTTGTCCTGAGCAAAACTAGCAGGAGCTTACTGCATACGTACCCTAGCTATATCCCTGACCCAAACCTGACAATCGGAAGACAAGCTAAGTTGACTCAGGACAGGAGAAGTCATGTGTTCAAATCTTCTTGTTTGGGCTCCTATCTCACAATTTAGTTTTAGAACAAGGCTTAAAAAATTTGAATCTTTAAAGATATGAATTTTCTTTGTCACAATTTTTTTTCTTCACATTTTTGGTTCTTGTACAAACCACGACGATTTGAATCAAGATCAAATATAGACAGCCCACTGAAGTAAATACACAATAGAATAGAATACAAACGAGACTGCCTGCTACTGTCCACACTACTCCAACATGGTGTGTAGGAAGGTAAAAACCTAGAATGAGTCCCAACAATAGCATGTAATGCAACCACAAACCAGCTAATCCACTGTGAGCGCGGCACGACCTTAAGGAGACACATATTATCTGGGGGTCCTTATGATTACTTCACAATATCACACCACCGGGCCAACAACACAGCCATTGTTTCGTTTGTCCTTGTTATTTTTTTTTTTTAAATCGCGGGAGCTCATTCGACCCGAATCGATCTAGCAAGGCTCAAAAGGCTAAACCAGAAAGAACAAAACTACTTCTGATTCGAACACCAAGCAGGGGGGGTGGGGGGGGGGGGGGGGGGCAGAGATATCACTAATGTCGATACAGATGAATACAATTGACCTTGTTCACGTCACCAACATTAGCTCTACAGATTGGTTTAAATAGCACAGCTATGACATCTATACAGTGAACGACACACTGCCGACTTGTCAGTCACACGTCACGTCACGCGTTGCCTCACAGTACGCGCCTAGTTACTAGAAAAAGCTATCAGACTTCAATATTAAGCCACTTTTGGTACAATTGCAAAAAGGATATCACTTTTTTTTTTCTTCTTGTTTTACATTTTTTCGATGTTTCTATAAACGACGCAAGGTAATCTATGTCGTAAGAAAAATGAACTCAACGTTAGACAAATATTTCAAGAATACACACATCAACAATTGAATAAGTAAAGCTTGTGTGAGTTCTCTTTTGGAAATGTTATTATACAGAAACAACAATGCAATACCTTCAAACAAAACAACTTCAGCATCTTCTTTTTTTTTCTGTGAGCACATCAACATCTTATGTTTGAAAGTTTTATGTTATCCTCACTAAGCATGAGAACATAGTAATAACATTCAGGTTCTCTGACACTAGAGAATAATCTTGTCCTGTTGGAATGGCATTCATCTCCAGATCAAAACGATTTAAAATTGCTTATTATTTTAAACATTTCCATCCAGCGTAAATATGCGAGACCTCTTGTATTTTCAGTGCATACGTATATTATTGCATCTACAAGTCATACTGATAATGACTAGTGGAAAAAATGTATTTTTTTATAGTCACATGTGACGAAACTAAATAAATGCTGCGCTTGTGAGCATCACACCACCTTTATCCTCTGACCTACAGACTAACTAACTTGCATGAAAATGGTCCTAGGATCCCAGGCGGATAACGAGACATCCATAGAAGTAGTTTGCCGCGGATCACGTGTGGAAGTCAGTGCATTATAACAAGCACAGTGTGGACTGGACAAGAAGCGCGGTCCCATTTCCCTCCCTCTTCGAGGTGTGGAATGGGCTGCGCGTTATGCCGACCACGTGTGACCTGACGGGTTGTAAATCAGACTGAGCTGTGAAACGCCGTTTCAGTGTTTCAGCCAGTGTTGGGACAGTTTAGACATCAGAGAAAGGGACGGGGCAATCTTAAAGGAAACACACACCCATAAATAACGACCGACACATTACCGTACCGCATACAAAATTAACACGTCAACGTTGAGCACCACTTTGACGGCAAAAAAACTAAACAAAACAAAGCATTGATTATTGATGTTGGCATCCCAAATCTCCTTTGACTCACATGATAGTTACCGATGTGCAATCTAGAGAGGGAAATAATGATGCCATACATGTATACCGAAATAGAAGACTAAAAGGAGGCTGGTGCATGAAAAAGAGTTTCAGAATCTTTTAGAAGTGAACGCGTTGGTTAAAAACACGTGACGTGGTTCAGACGACGTACCGGCTCCTGTGGTCCGTTATGATGCACTGACCGCTAGCTTCCTCACGACTACCCCCCCCCCCCCCCGCCCGTCCTACTACGACCTGGCCCCCGTCTTGGACTTGATGATGGTGATGACGCTGGTGGCGGCCACCTTGCCGCCGGGGATCAGGGGCCCTATGACGGAGGAGACGGGGCCCCGGGCAGAGGTCACGGGGCTGCGCGCCACAGTCCTGGCAAAGCTCTGCAGCGCCTCGTACTTGGAGCGCAGCGCGTCCAACTCTACCTTGATGCTGGCGTTCTCGTTGGCCAGCTTGTCCACCTCCTGCTGCAGCTGCTTCTTCTGGCGCTCCAGCTCCTCCTTCTGGGTGACGCGCTTCACACGGCAGCTGGCGGCGTAGCCCCGGTTCTTCAGCGTGCGCCGCCGCTGCTTCAGCTGCAGGATCTCGTCCTTGGTCAGCCCCCGCAGGTGCAGGTTGAGCTCCCGCACCGACATGGTCACCAGCTCGTCGTCCGTCAGGCTGGTGCCATTCTCCCCGGGCTCCCGCTTCACCTGCCCCGGCAGAGAGAGAGAGAGAGAGAAAGAGAGAGAGAGAGAGAGGGGGAGGGGGGGACACGACACGGAACGCAAGACGGGATTGTCAGGCTACCGGAGGTGTTACTGTCGGCCATGTAACCATGCTCGCTGTTTATTTTCATTTGTTTTGTTTATCGTTTAGCATTTAGCATAAAGGGAACAGGCCGTACAGGAAAGCCGGTTAAGGTTCAGAGTCTTCCTTACCTTCAAGGCTTTGTTTCCCTTGATTGTGGTAGTCATGCCACGAGAGCCGCTTCCAACTGCACTGATGGTCGGTCTGTGGGCAAGGACACACATCATCAGACTACATTAGACCAAGAGAGGTGTAGTCGCTAGAAGTCAGCTAAGGCGCTGGAATACATATTTTTTGCCTCTGGCGAGGCGGATACGACATGCCTTTAAAATTCAAAGACGCAAAGTGGGTCAAGGACGAAGACAAACTCGACGTTCGAGACGGCGGCACCTGCACCAATAACTCAGCTGTCACCCAGGCTGACTTGAAAAGCTCACACTTTCCCTCCAGATCTCAAAATAGCTGACTGGCACACTCAAGTCACACAAATAACGATCAAGGAAGTATACTCAAAAGGAATGATTTTCAAAAAGTTAAAAACGTTTGGTTTCGATGGATCTTGACCTGAGACAGTAGAGAGTGTGTGTGTGTATATTGAAACATCCGAGAGGGCACAGCTCCGTGGTGTTACTGAGCGGCAGGGCAGTTGGCATTATGAGGCTTGGCAGCAGTTTACGAAACGACAGTTAACGATTTCTTGGAAAGACCCAGAGACTTCCTGAAAGAGAAGCCTCTATGAAAAGTGACACCAAAGTGCCTCATCCTATTGTGCCGGCCACATTTATTAACGCAATTAAAAAAATACTACAGATCAGAAACCAGCCTTTTGTTGTGTTTGCGTAAGATGAGGGAACTCAAATCCTCTTTCAGCTCAATGATCTACCGTCACAAGGTGGGGGGAAAGGGTGATAAAGCTGTAGAATAAACACCTTGTTGCTTGTGGCAACGCTTTCTGTCGTCTCAGTGCTCGGGGAAGCGGATGCCGCGAGTCAGCTGAGGGAGTTCCGTCTACAGGTGGGGAGGAGCACAGACGAATGGGGTGTCCTCCGCAATGTTAGCGCTGTGACAGGAAAAGTACACGCGCACACACACACCACACACAGGCACACTTAAAACAGACACACACACACACACACACACACACACACACACACACACACACACACACACACACACACACACACACACACACACACACACTCACACACTCGACTGCGAGAGAGATGGTGGTGTCCCAGAGTGGAATACTCCATTGTAAATGCTGCGTAAGCAACACCGCCACAGCCAGCCCGGGCCCAGCGCAGCCCAGCCCAGCACACTCGGTGCCTTGCTAAGCGGATTTCAGGTTTACGGGTTGCGTGTAACAAATGCGTGCCACGTGGGCTTTTACAACAACAGCGTGTGAAAAGTAATCCTGTAAATAACTTAGAGAGACCGCTTCCCTCTCTGCACAGTTCCTGTACCAGTTGCCTTTGCACGCGGTCTGCGTCTGCGTGGGTGTGCATGTTATGCTCTGTAAAGCTAAGAAAACGTCGGTGGGGGAGGGGGCAAGAACAATGTGGAGGGGAGGTTCAGTGAGCAAGAAAGAAAGAAAGAAAGAAAAAAAGAAAGATGAGTAGTAGTAGTAGTTGCAAAGCGCAGCCAAGATGGCCAGGGAATTGCCATGGCAACGCAGGAGTGCTTCAGGTAGTGCAATCACCTGAACCAAACACAGGTAGACAGAGAAGCTTGTTAAAAATGACCTGGATACGACACTTGTCATACGGGCCATGGAAATAACACAGAAAGCACATTGTGACTCGCATCCTTGATGCTCTGCCCTCGAGTTGCTTCCCCATACAGGTCTTGACTCTTCGCGCAAGCTACCTTCGAGCTATATTAAACATCTCCCCAGCCTACAGTCCACAATTTGTGGCAGACTCGGATTTCTCGGCAGCAACCATGCCTATGAATAAGACTTGCGAAAAATCGGATAGTAGACCACCACCTACATCTAGTACACCGGCTGCTGGTCCTGGTGACTCATCAGAGAAAAGCACTTTATAGGGCTACATCACCAGCAGGAAGCCTAATGGGATAATGGTCTGGCTGATGATGCTCAGATAATGGATTCAAATAGACAGTAACCTACCCCACTAATAGCTGGGGCTAATTGTGATGGGCGCAGTAGGAGGAAAAAAAAAAGATTACAACAATAAAATGCGCTGCTTCCAAATGTCATGTAACGCGAAGCCGATCATTAGCATTAGCGGGCCTGACGTTCGTCCGCTCGTCGAAAAGGAGGCGCGGGGCTCCTTGGGGTCTGGGCGGAGAGGCGGTGGAAGCATGCGACGGCACAGCTGGGCCAGGGCGACACAGGCCAGGATGTATCAGCCAAGAGCTCGCCACATGACAACAGTGGAAGCCTGGCAGGCAGCAGGCTATGCAAACCCCCCCCCCCCCCCCCTTTGCCAGTGACAGGGCATGGCAGCACAACACAGAGAACCAGGTCCCGAGCACAGCTGCTGTCCTCCGCGGCGAGCCACGTCGTGTGGGAGCACTCGGGAGAGGCGTGCGGGCGTGACGACCAGGCATGGACCTCGCCGCACCAAAGTAAAGAAACCACAGTGGGGGGAAACTACACCCCACGCGCCTGTAAACCTTTTTCATATCTTATTCACTGGACAAATGGTCGGGGCGTGAGCTCGTGATACTGTGAGAGGGGGGTTAAGGGGGCTGTGCTGCAAAGCTTTGATTAGACTAGCCCCCGCTCGCTCGTCCTTGGATGGGACAAGTTCACCTTCTTAACATTCACGACGGAGGACAGTGGACACAGACGTCCCCCTCGCCACCGCGCGCAAATGTATTACCTCCCATAAACGATTTCACCTCTTTTGTGTGTGCCAAGTGAAGGGGGACAGGAGGCAAAGCCGCAGCTCGGGAGACAGCGATGATGAAGAAAGAGGGGAGGACAGAACGGAGGTGGAGGGGGAGGTAAGGGGGGGAGAGACTCAAACGTCTTTTGTAGGCACACACTGAATTTTTATGAATCGCTGGTAAGAACGCTGACAAATCAGAGCTGATTGCTTGTGGAGGAGAGACATCACACCCACAGGAAATAGAAAACGCTGAGTGTGGTCACCCAGAGAAAGGAGAAAGAGAGAGTTAAAGTGCTAGAGAGAGAGAGAGAGAGAGAGAGAGAGAGAGAGAGGACTGGTGGTAGGGCCATGGCAAAAAAAAACAAAAAAAAAACAGCCTTGTGAAATAAATGCCATGTCAACACATTTGGAGGAGCTCGAGAAGAGCGGGTTGGAATAAAAGCCCTGATCTCAGCAAGGACCATGACCAAGGCACCAATTAGGGGGCCGTTAAGTTGAGCAAATACGACGAGAGCCGCCCGCTCCGCCCTTAAAATTGCACGGCCGTGTTCGTCGAAATCTTCAGAGGCCGGAGTTCGTGTGCGCGGTGGCAGGGGTTGGGCAAGGTGAGCGAAGTCAAAAGGAATAAATCCCCAACCAGCCGGGGAATGCTGATGGGACATGATGGGTCTGGCCTTAACAATCTCATCCCCTTCCTCGGCCTCTCCGGGGGGGTCCACCAAGGCTGAGCACCATTAGCTACCTCCAGCCTTTGTTTGCAGCCCCCCCCCCCCCCCTACAGCATCCACACACCACGACCCCCCTGATGAATATTTATCACTGTCATTCACCGCCCCGGGGAGGGGGCTAGGGTAGGAGGGGTGGTGGGGGTAGTGGTGGGTGGAGGGACTGTTACAAGATGCTCGGGAAGTAATTTTTCCAAGGATATGTCCAAGGCTCCTCCATCATCTCCCGCCCCAAGATGGTGGTGGGCTGGGGGCTGCTGGTGAGGAGGGCTGGGGGTGAGGGGGGGCTCGCGGGAAGAGCCAGCTCCACTTGACAGCAGTGTAACAAGATTATCAGGGCCATAAGAGCAAACAAAAACCCCAGCAGCCTGCCTCGGAATCCAGATTACAGCAGGGACTGCTCTCGGAATACTAAACGTGGCTAAGGAAAGAGCACCGGCCTTGTTAGGCTAACAGAGGTACCGGTTTCACTGAAGCCGTTGCACGGCGTACCACCTTATATGTGGTCCAACTAGTGGGTAGAACTAGCACACGCCTAGGGTTAAACTGTTACATATGCATGTGCTTGCAGGCACACAGATGCGCTAGACACACACACACACACACACACACACACACACACACACACACACACACACACACACACACACACACACAGAAATTGAAGTTGTCATTGCTGATTCCTAAAAGGAAGCAGCCCTGTGCAATGCTTGGGCAGGTTCTTAATGAAGTGAATAAACTAGGCAGTGGAGATGCATACTGATGAAAGACAGAGCCTAACAATGACAAGTAGTCTGAACTCTAAGAAACAAACAACCGAGCGGGTTTACTATTAAATATCTCCCTGTTGATTTCATTCATTAAAACTGGGCTGCTTTGGCGTTGGCTTCTGTTTTTGATATGGCTAGTTCAAGCGTGCAGAGGCAGAGAGAAGATTTGTGGACTTGGACATGTAATTACAACCTCAGTTGTTTTTTTTCTTGTATAGATCTCAGCTGTCTGTGCAAAATACGTTTTGCTGCCTGCCTCTGAGGCAGAGCACAACCAGTGGAAGATGCTATGGCATCAAGCATATATATATATATAAAAAAAAACTCCTCAGTTTCTCCAGTCACCATTATCATAGACTTCACAACACGTGTCCAAGAGCTATTTTCCAGCTAGCTTCTTATTCCTCCAAGAAAAAAAAAAACTACAGACGAATCCATCTTACACTGTTGCTTTTCTCAATGTATGTGAAATGTGAAATTTGGCTTGTACCCATTCAGACTAACCTCGCCTATTTCATTAGCTGGACCATTTGAGTTTCTGCAAACTAAGAGTTCCAAACCTCAAACACACACCTAAGTTGGTACAAGAAACCCTATAGTATACAGATAGTCTAGTATTAACACAACCTCCAAGTTAAACATTTCAAGATTTAGGCCTAATGGCTGACGAGAGCCATGACTTTGAAACCCTCCCTTTCCATCCTGAGGGAAAAAAGACAGATATTCAGATCTAATCATCCCTCCCTTCAGCTGAGTGAAGTCAATTATCAAACAAGCTGCATGTGTCGGGCGCCATTTAACTGCAAATTAAAAATCAGACTCCTCTGATAGCTCAGGAAGAGTTACTGGGAGGCTGCCGCCAATTTATGTATGGAGTAGGCAAGGCAGCATGAGACAAAGAGAGAGAGAAAGAGAAAGAGAGAGAGAAAGACAAAAAGTGAGTAAAAGTGAGAGAGAGAGAAAGAGAGAGAGAGAGCTGGACAAGGGAAGCTATTAACTTTGGGCTAGGTATTTAGAGCGTGAAATAAGAGTGACAAAGAGAGAGGGGAAATCATTCAGCAGCTGGTTTCAAAAGAGAGAGGTGTGATGTGTTGTTAAGCGGGAAAGATACTAAGCCAACAGACAGCTTTGCTTATTAGAGGTTCAGCGTGATGACGAGAAAACGCTGAACATAAACAGACACATCGTATCACGTGTATCATACTGCCTGGTACCTCTCACGGCTTTCTATAGAAGACATCTTGTTTAAACCAGAGGCAAGAGGCTTAGACAACACACACACACACATTTTCTTTTCTAGAACATTACAAAATAAACTAGTTGTCCTAAACCATCTTCAGATTTTTCCAAACCAGTCCATCTCTTTCTCAGGGATAAAAGCCTACTCTCAATTACGCATGTGGTTAAACTCCAAACTATAGCAATAATAACACACACACACACACACACACACAAAAGGGCTTTAATTGAATCTTAAATCTAAAACAAATTTGAGTGATGCGATTTGGTTAACGGTTTCTGACAACTCAATTGGACCTCCTACTGTTTTGAAATAGAATGCTGCAGCATTAAACTGTGGCTTACTACCAGTGCTGCTATGCGAAGTGTGGTGGGAGAGGAGACTCGAATTCCACACATGCAGCCCACACACTGGCATAATAAGCCATACTACTATAAATCTGGCCATCTCCACACAAGATCAACGATTTGTTCTCTAACCCCAAATTGACCCAAAAGCTACAGCACGATACACGGCCGTTGCAGAACATTTATTTATTCATTCATGTTTAAAAAAAAAGAAGAAGTGGTGGATTCTGTAAATTGTGGTATGTAGTGAGAATGATGAGATTTTGATTGGGATTGCAATCTCGTCAAATATGTACCCATAAATGTAGTTCATAACAGGAACCAGCCCCCAGGAAAACCAATTGTATCGTGTCTGTCAAAAGTCAGTCCATTAAAGCTAGGTCTAATACAAAACACTAATGATGATGAGACATAATGGCAATAGCAAACAACTCTGCAACCAAACCTCTATCACGACCGCTACCTTGCTCTGTCTGGATCAAAGTATTACTTTGAGAAATGGAGAGGGCATATATCGCAATGCTCAGCAATCATAATACAAGCTGCCCTTGCATCAGGTTTCATCATCAACACTCCCTCCCTATTGAACAGAAGAACCCTATTGATCTTTTTTATCCTTTCCCTTCAGGCTTTCTTATTCCCCATGTAGCCTAAGTAGCACTTTTGTGGACAAGCCCCACGCTGGTTTCTTTATTTTATTTCTGGGGGCATTAATTGTCCTGAATAGACATAACTGCTTCGAGACTAAGCGGTGTTGTGTTGGCCTTATGCAAGGGGGTGTTAGCGGCAAAGCTGTGCAGTGCTGTGTAGTCTTGCACGGTGTTTCGTCAACCAATGTGCCCTTCCTCTTCCTCCTCCACCCCTCCTCCAACCGCCTGGCCATCCTAAAGACCGCTGTCAACGGGTATTAACGGAGCGCCAGGATCACCTCTACTGTATCCAGGGCTCCTCATATCTTTGCCACCTCAATGCGAGCGGCCATAAATCTTGGGAGCTGATCTATCCAGCGGTCCCCCCCATCCCCACGCCAATGCCTCCCCTCCTGCTGTGCCACTATACGGGGCCCCTCATCTGTTCTCGTTACCCGCTGTGGAGAGGAGAGGCAGGTATTATGATTCCTCGAGAAGCCCGGGTTTCTGATGTGGAACAAGGCTGTCTGTCTGTTAAACACACATCAGTGGCCTGCTTGCGAGAACCTGGATGACGAAATGAGCTGAATATGGGCGCAATAGCCATGCAACTTTTTGTAGGACAGATTTGTTTACCCGTGCCCATTGAAATATCCACTGAGAATTTGTGTGCCAGTCAAGAGTCACCTTGGGGAAATTTACAGGTTTCAAGGTGACTTTTGACTCGCAAAAAAAAATTACAAAATAAAAAGAGATATTACTGACTGTCCTTTCATACACTGACTTATTAATATGGCTCGCCATAGGATGTAGCCAGTCTAACCACATGTTGCTAAAAATAGCTAATGCAAGACTATCTACACTGGCATACTAAAACAGAAATGGCAGCACTATTACACAGCATCCTAAATGGCTTAATATTATCCGCAACCTGAGACTCAATGCATTCATTGTTCAATAACAACAGCAAGCACCTGCAGCATTGACAGCACTCCACACTTTGCAACATCAGGAAGATACTAATCTTTTTAGTGGTTTGTTCATTTCTCGTAAGGTCTGCCAGAGTTGCATGGGTGTTCTGCTTTCAACTTATCTTGCAGCCACATCATACCTGACCCAGTTAAAATCGTCTTTTAATTGATGCAATTCATTATAAAGCCATGGACCTTAAAAAAATAAGCTCATAATGTATACGGATTTGATATACGGCGAAAGCTGACAACTACCCACTTTAGGTAACGTTATCGTTGATTGACATAATGACAGCACTGCAAAATATAGAAAATTTGATGATTACCTAAATCCTAAACTGGCTTTTTTCAATCCATGGTAGACATAACAAACATGCAAGTAATTTATTTCTGAGCCGGACTTAAAATCAGCACTATTTCATCTCCCCAACGAAGGCAGTTTACTGATAAACATCATCGATCCGTATCCACCGAGCAGACCTTTGTCCGGTGGTGCCATGTTTCGGGTGGATTCTCAAACGTACATAAATACATCTTTGTGATGATTCAGCATGATACAATGATCATATTATCACATTTGCTGATAACGATCATAAAATAAAAAATAAAGATTATGATGTAGATTGTATTTAAGCAAATATTAACAGCGGCTTGATCTGACATTGGAACAATTACAACCAGCTAAATTAATACTCACTTCAGGTTAACCAATTTATTGAATAGCATAACCGAGACGATTATCATTTAAAAACACCAGCAGCTGACTTAAATTATCTTGCATGCATTTACCACTGCAGTGAAAAAAATAAAAATAAAATTGTATCCTTAGTACATGCCATCAGATATTCTACAACCAACCTGATCGCTCTGACAACCGCTGCCTCGGATTGCGCTTGCTCCTCTGGCTACACACGCACTGACTGATGTGATGAAGCAGCAGGTTTGAAAGGCTCGCAGCGAACGCAGAAGTGCATGAGTTGGCAAACCAACTAGTACCAACTGGGTTGGAATGCCTGACCAATACAGGTAGCAAGGGTTACCTCGTTTGTAATATGAATGACATAGCTTGTTATTTAAATTAGAAACATCTTAATATCCCCCAAACCGGAGTCGGAGTGTGACACACTTGTCTACTCCCGCCTCGCGACCAACAAGCAAGGGAATCCCCGAGCTCAGCTACTTGCAATGTAGTTAACCTTTTCGGACAATTCGTTAACTCTGTTAAAAACAAACCTATTCGTTTTGAATGAAACCAAATATTAACAATCAGAGCAGAATATTTGGTTGTTCAATGACACTGTTCAAGACGTGTAAATGTAAAGTTATGTGTTCAAAACATGAGCTGCTAGCTCAGCATACTCTGGAAACCTGAGACAAGCTAGCTGAACATCGCTGAGATGGCTCGTGCCTGACAGCGGCAAGGCAAGGCGTGCACACTCAGCATAGCAACATCAAAACGTTCAAATTACAGTTTAAACTTACCTGCTTAAATATGTATATTCGACTGACCTTGCCGTTCTTTACTTAACAATAGAAAGTACTGAACATAGCATTTACGACTGTAATTTCACTGACAAAATCAGCATGCCCGATCGCTCGTATTCTTCTTGTTGATTCCTTTCTCTTGTATAGAAGCCAGACGTCATGATGTTTGGTCACGTGTCTCCATTCATGAAGGAAGGATCTAACACTTAAAAAGTACATTTTCTCAGTAAAGTACAATATCTTGCAAAGGGTTTAAATGCATTCAAAATGCTCTCCGCAAAGTTATTTTACATCCTGTGCTGTGTAGATAAAAATATATAAACACATACAATTTTGGAATTATTAATAAAAGCTTTTATTTTAATAACAATTTTTCTCCAACAAATTCGCTATCTAATGGAATGTATTTCGTTTCTTGTTTTTTTTCCATGTGTTAGACTTTAGAATTCAGAGTACATTAGCAGTATAAATGTACTGAAGTATAACCATAACCTCCACCAGATACAAACATTGATGGTGCTTAAATTATTTACAGTGCATAGTAAGTATGATAAATATGACAATAAAGGATTGGAAAACGTACACTTTTCATGATAAGATAAGTCTAGTCCAGGAAATATTAAATAAAATGTCTAAAAATGTTTCCTGTTCTTCCTAGTCTTGCAATAGAAATGAGATAAGACTAATCCGGACATAAAACACAAAACTGTCATGTGGAATAGCTTGAGCCAAAGAGCACATAGTATGAGCATGGCATGCTCTTCATGAAACATTACAGAAAACCTTTGATCATAAAATGCCATCCCTGCCGTTGCATACAATCAATCCTAGAGCGAGGGAGTTCAGGTCTGTGAACTGTCTCCAATCACTGGCATACATTTGAACAGTCCTCGCACTTATCGGTTAATCCTCAAACACAGCTCCACTGATGTGACAAATCACATGTCGCAGGTTGGCATCTGTCCACCTGTAGCAGAGATGCTCAGGTCTTCTTGTACTTTGGGTTGTTGTTGTTAAAGAGGCTGAGCCCAGATCGGCCTCCCACGCCTGCCCCTGTCACTCCTGGCTGCTGCAACACTTTGTCAAGGGTTGTCTTCTTTATGGCGGCTGGGGAGATCTTCTCCTGATCAGCTAGGAACTGAAGCTCTCTATATGGAAAAGGGCAAAAAGAAAAGATGAACATTTAATTTTTTTCATATTATAATATGTAGTCGAACCAAAAACATCTACTACATGTATCTAGCTCCCTCTACTGCTCGAAGTGATACCCTCACACTCAGAACTAATACACAAAAAAAAACACATGAGCCACTGTTTACCAAGCTGCAATATTCCCCCTGGTATACCTGGTCCTGATGCAAGAGGCCTCCACTGCGTTAATGAGAAGGCTACGGAAGCCTCCACTCTCCATGACATGCAGGGCGTGGATGGTGGCGCCCCCTGGTGAACATACGTTGTCCTTCAGCTGGCCAGGATGCTGCTCAGAGTCCAGCAGCATTTTAGCTGCTCCCTGGGAAAGACGGCGGTTAACAAATCAACACAAAGTTTGAGTATAAAGACAAAACGCAAGATTGTATGGAACCATTGTTCATTTTCAAATCTTACCAGCAAGGCCTGGGCTCCGAGTCTTACAGCCAGTCTCCTGGGCAGACCCATCTTCACTCCACCGTCAGCTAGAGCGTCCACGGCTGTAAATGCCTTCCGGTGAACAAAGAGAAGCTCTGACAAACTCCAAGCAAGTACACTTTTTGAAATTACAAAAAACTATTAGAAAGTTGACAGATGTGTGTGTACATAAGACACTGGTCTATCACATGTATAGCACGGTGTTGACCACTGAACACTGCACTTACATAGGCAGGGCCACTGCCACTGAGTCCTGTGACTGCATCAATGAGGTCCTCCTCCACTTCTGTGCAGTAGCCCACACTGGCCATAAGCTGCTCCAGGAGTTTCCCATCCTGCAGGTCTGCGTGGCTGCCCGTGGCGTACACTGTCGCCCCCTCTCGTACCACCACTGGGGTATTCGTCATGCAACGCATCACCTTAGGAAAGGGGCGGTACTGAAGCAACTTCTGCAGAAAGTAAAAATGGGTACGGTTGTTACTAGAGACTTACACCTCAGGAATAACAAGTATAAATCAATGACGATTTTAAGGAGTGTCTAAATTACATATTTGATTAGCTAATTAATGAGCAATGGTACTCTGGCCGCCCAGTGCAAAGCAGTCAATCCAGTTTTTGCAGTTTCCATGCAGTAATGAGGGAATGGAGTGTCCTCATGTTACTATTTATCTCAGCGGGCAAGTTTGGCCAAACAAGATCACAGATAATAGGGAACACTAGTACTCTTCCGAAGTCAACTCTGTCTTCTACAACCCTAGACAAAGACTTGCCTTTTCTATGGAGCTAATTGTGACACCTGCAGCACAGGAGACAATAAGGTGGCGGTCTTCGATGTCCGGCCCAATCTCATCCAGCACAAAAGGAATGATGTGTGGCTTGACGGCTAAGAACAGAACATCACTTTTGTTAACCACTTCTTTGTTGCTGGTTGTCAGATTGACACCCAATTTCTGTAAAAAGAAGATAATAATACAACATTGATCAAGTAATTATTATTATTATTATTATTATGTAGCACTTCACCAGTTCACATTTTAATGGTTGTTGAAAGCACACCCACTCTTAGTCCTGACACTGTGGGAAGATCCGTGTCTGGAGAGCTGGCCGTGATTCTATTGGTGGCTATCACACCTTCAGATGGAGAAGGTAATACAAATCAATAGGCTGATTGCAATCTGATCGCATGACTATAGAAAAACAGGAATATTTAATTCATAATTTCACTATAAAAACGAACCTGCAGCAGCGAATCCTCTCACCAAAGCATGGGCCAACTGACCTGCCCCAACAAAACCTACACTCATTTTGAGTTTCCTTCCTTCAAGATAAAACAAACGCAACATTTATATAAAACTTACAGAAGAGTAAAAAAAAAGCAAGGAATGATTGATTATTCGTTATTACAACGTTTGCAACATTGTGGATGCTTAAACCTTTTAAGTGTCAGAATAAACAGGTTAAATAGGCCTTGTTATCATTTACAGCAGTAAACTATAATAAACTACTTCCTGATTGGCAGGAAAATGCAGTATTATCATGCTGAAAAAAACTAATGAGACAGGCGCCCATTGTAATTATTTGAGCTGTCAGACAAACTTACCCTACGCACAATCGCAAAGAGTATTTTCAATGGATTTTCAATATCCTCATAAAGTAAATTCAATACCTGTGATTACGCCGTCAACGTGGCCTTGTGTTTAGGTCTACATGCGTTCTATACGTGTCTGTCTAGAGTGACGTGTAACATATCCATTGCCATGGTTGGATTTTCACTAGGTATATTTTTGCGTAACCAATCATTGAAGCAGCATCCATTTTTGTGGGTGGGCTGAAAGCCAGTTGCATCAGGTCCCGAGTAAGAAATGTAGTTGAATAATGGAATAATGTGCTGCTTGCGCCATCTACTGGTCAAAGCGTTGTAAACATTATAAGTACAATTTCCGTGTATAACGATTATAATGATCTTGACTGCAAACTCAGAATTTGTTTCATATTGTAGCGCTTCACATTGATTATAAATCAAATCAGATCCAATCATGTTTATTTATAGAGCACATTTAAAACAGGGGCATAGCTGTACAATACATTCAGATACAATAAATCAAACATAAAAAAAACGTTGTGTCTTATATTATTTTGTCAATTTATTTTTTCCAAAGTACATTGAGTAGCATGATTCTTTCTTTCTTTTCAGAATTTTTTTTTTTAAAAGTTCTTTTCTAAAATGACCATTGGTACCAAACATTAATAAAAAGAGGACAACATGCAAATTACTGACAAAATACTGGTGTACTAAACACTGTGTGGCCTATATACTGCAAAAAGTTACGAAAATATCTGTGTAAATAGCTGCAGTTATTATAATGCTTTAAGCAAAACTCCAACACAGAAAATGGAAAGTGCTTTTCTGCAGCAAATTGAGAAAAGGTTTTGGTTATATGTTGCAAATATCTCAATACAGTATTTTCATTATGGAATATATTAAAGTCAATATTTGTCATCCTCAAGACCCAAGACCCTCCGGTATACATGTAGTATTTACACGCTTACATTTTTAGGCTTTTGATATGAACATGCTGAATGTTCGCCTACTAATTATCCACTTTTTTCAGAAAACTAATACACGGCCAAAAAGCAGCTTACAAGATGACAGCCATTTGATGCTGAGACAAACGTTTATATTTCCTTAATTTAAAAAGTTGATGACTCTCTATGCACTCGTTGCAATAACTGCCTCGGGGGCTATCCCATAGCCTCTGGTTTGTTTTAATACTGTATTCAAATGTATTTACTGTATTTAATACTGTATTAAAATGCAATACAAAGCTGTCACACTGACGGACAATTCATTTACAACATGAATGGGGCCTGAAGTTTGGGGGCTGCCTTCCTAGTGTGGCCCCTCTCTGTCTCTTTGTATTTTAGAGTCTCAGGCAGCGGACTGGGAGACAAATCGGATCCTCTGAGAATATATAAGGTCCGTAAAGTACAGAATCAGGTTGACGTTGGTGAACACCGCCACCACTAGCTTGCTGTCCCAGGTACAGTTCCCCCTTGGGCAGTCCTCAGGACGCGTGTTGCTGCCGTACTTCTTGTCGAAGCTGAAGATAGGCCAGATCAGGGCCGTGCTCATGTACAGCAGGACGGCCAGGAAGGTGTATACCACCACAAATCGGTCGAAGGGGAAGCGGAGCGAGTTGGTCCGCCCCGACACGGTCACGGCCACCACCAACACGGTGAGCGAGAAACACAGGCTGTACACCACCACACAGTACTGAGTGGGAATGAAGTTGGTGTACTCGCTGTCGTTGGCCAGGGCCCCGAAGATGATGCAGGCCACAAAGGCCTGGACCACCTTGAGCAGGCCTGACATGGTGGCCATGTAGCCCACCACGTGGCCCGGCTTGGCCCGCGTCAGGAACACCTCGGCCCCGTAGGGGAAGCAGCAGACGCTGGAGCAGACGGTGACGGCGATGCGGTAGTTCACCGCCTCGCAGTCCTCCTCGGGGCAGTCCGTCTGCAGGAAGTAGACAGGGTAGACCACGGAGGCGGTGATGTACATGAGCGTGGCCAGCATGGCGAACGCCACGGTGAAGTTGTCCCAGGATATGGGCATGCAGCTGTGGAGCCGCACCACGTCCAACGTGAACACCACCAGGGTCACGGCGAAGCAGAAGGTCCACACGAACATGCAGAACGTCCCGTAGGTGTCGCTGTAGCCGGCGCTGTGCGCTACCAGGGCGATGATGGTGCTGCCCAGCAGCAGTTGGGACATGCGGGCGGCGCCCAGGGGTGACAGCACCGCCGCCTTGTTGAGAAAGAGCCCTCCGTGGGAATCCATGGTCGTCAGCTGTTCTCCTGGTACTACGGTTTCTTTCGTCCTTAAGGAGATTTGCAGGCCTTCCTTACAGCAGTCCGTCTGGTTGTCCTTGTGGCCTACTCTTCCCTACCCACAGGGGCCTCGCCCTCTGCCAGGGGCTTTTTATAGACGGACTTTAATTACAAATGTCTCTAAATGCTTTCCTGAGTGTGCTTTGTAATTACCGTAGTGTGCTGGATATCAAATTACAGCCAACTACTGTGTAGTGTTTAATGTTTTACAGCTCATAAGAAGACTAAAAGTTGATTTCAGTGTTTAAGCTAAACAAAAAGTACTCAGTAAGTTTCTGAGTTTGATAGTTTTCCTATCATGCCCATGTCGCATAGACTCACAAGGTATGTCTCTGCAAGAATTTTACTTAATTTTGTCTGTAAATTGCATAAATAGCAACCGTACATTTAGTGTGCATAATCATCATAAGATTGTGAATTCCAGTATTAGAGATTAGGTCCTGATCCCCGACATGTAGATTCTAAAGTATAAAGTTCATATTGAACAAAAGCTTCTGTTTTTTATTTCTTCCAAACTCACGTTGAAGTAGGAGCCTTCCCAGTAAGATCTCTTCCCTCATCGGCCAGCCATATCCCAATGTGCCGCAGTCCTTGAACCATAACTAAGGCCAAAACAGGTGGGCAAGCTTGTTGCCCTGTCTGTCAAGTTCATGTACCGATCAGCTGTGCCCTTGTAATCCTCTCTTTCAGACGTTGAGCTCCCCTGTGAAGTCCCAAAAATCTCATCTCACTCTCATGTGTCTTTTCCTCTCTCTCTTTCTCTCTCTCCCTCCCTATGAACTGTTCTCCTACTCTATGATACACCTACTTTCACTCCCCCTCTCTCTCTTCTGTTTCGGTGTGTACACACCGGATCGCCAGGGAAAGTTCTGTAAACAACTGTGCCAAGCACAGGGTTATGGGCCACGCCATAACTATAAATAGGGGGTCTATATTCCACAGAGGGGTGGGAGCCCAAATGCTATCCAGGCGGTGGTGTGGAGAGTCGTATTTCTGGGGGCCACCAGAGACTGAGTCATAACGTTCTAGAGGGAGAGTGGCATTTACGCTTGGCGTAATAACAGGGAATAAACTCAAGGGCCACTTTGGTCCCAGAAATCTCAAAGAGATTCAGATGATAATCACTCAGTGTGAGGCATAGCAGATCTGGATTATTGTGTGTAACATTAAAGTATAAATATATTAATAAATTTATAGAACATATCATTAACCAATTATTGTAGCTAATAAATTTAATAAATTATCTAATGTTTCTCTGTGTGATCAAATATTTCCATATAAATAAAAAAATGCAAGACAAAAAGTTTCCTTTGAAATATCTGTAATAGGTGTTTTCTTTTAGATCTGATACAAAGACATGCAACACAAAGAGAAATATTGCAATATATTTACAATTTACAAAGAATCACTTCTCTGTGAAAATAGCACTTATAAATATGATTTACATAACAAAATAAATATGTAAATTACCAATGTATCTTGAGTTATGTTTGTTAAAAAATATGTTACAGAATAAAATTACAATTAGTAATACCTTTCCTTCTTTTGTGTTGTAAAATAGAGGTCCTTTAAAACATTTTAAGAGACAGCAATACATACATTATCATTATATTAAAAAGTGAATTTCTATTAAAAAATATAAGGAGGTCATTATAAAATACACAGGATATGATGTTATAATATCCATTATGCCATAACAAAAAATAAGAGTAACAATTGTGAACACTTGAAAGAACCTATACAGTCAATCAAAAAATTATACAATATGTGAAATTTGTCTCCCATTGAATACAAATCGCATTGATTTGGATGAATATTGTTGTTCCAAGTCATTCTAATAAAAAACAACAGATATCACATTCTGGTGCATATGTATTCTACCCTTGGGTGTTAAAAGGTCCTGATCTAGCAATGTGGGCAACTATTGTGAGGTAAAGATTAGATCAATTGGCACAGTGGTGTAAATAATCTAAGGTGGCTGGTCATGGACCTTGGAAAGTGCCAGGACAAAGTGAGCACCACAATAAGACATTAAGAGTTCTACTGAACCCTGGGCTGCAGCCTGCCTTCCAAAGCTTGGAGGGCTGATATCGTGACACAGGAAAAATAATCCTTTTGTCAAATATGAATCTGTAGTACTATTACAGTGAAAAAATAAATTTTCCTTAAAAATAATTCCATATAAGATTGTGGTGTCCTCTATAATCCTTATTTGGAGAAGCAGCTTTGATAAAACATGTTAAATAGCTTGATCCACTTGTGTAACAAATGTATTAATAAATCTTGTAAAGTTGCTTGTAAAATAACAGCTTATATCAAGCAAGCTGGTGTCAAGATCATGTCAAAAGTTGATCAAGAGAGATCTCTCTAATTGTCTCCCTCCTCCTCTCTTCCGTTTTCCATTTCTCCACTACAAGCTGGTGGATGTGACGCGGAGGTAAATATTATAGTTCCTACCTGCCTCCTTAAACTAGGATTCCTAATCCAGTGCTTTCATACCATTTGTGTGTGCCTGTTCCTGACTTGAAACAATACTGCGTGGGTAGATGTTCCCAACAGACAAAACTTAAACCTTGTGTTATAATGTTATACCATCTATATAGAATACGTTACAAAGACAACTCCCTAAAGTCATTGCTGCAGTTCTTAAAAAGAATGACTAAGGAAAGCTATAAACAAGGAACAATATCAAAAATAACAAAAAACATTGATGAGCATCCTTAAAACTGGATTACATTCGTGATTTTTCTTCTTCTTTCTTTTCGGACAAAAGGATAATTTAAGGGGAGAGTAGCAGAAAGGTGTGGTGACGTGTTCTGTGAGGTGCTGGCCACTTGTGCTACAAGGGTCAGGGTTCATACAGGTTAAAGGTCAAACAGAGAGTAGCCCTTCGTTGCGACTGAGGTAAGGGCTGAGTCGGATGGCTGGGGAGGATAGAAAACGGGAATTAGGTGACTGCAGACCAAGGCTGCATTGGGTTAGGAGCTGGGGGAAAGCAGGGCAGAGCTGGAGGTATCAGATGCGAGGACTGGACCATGGAGACCAGCCCACATTGGTTTTAGAGTGACCGAGAGATCGCGTCTCTTTAGCTGCCGCTGCTAAGCATGCCGAGTAGCTTGCTGGGGTCCATGCCCTGTTGCTGGGCCATCTTCTGCACATCAAAGCCCATATGCATGAGGAACTGTATGACGTTCATCTCCTGGCCTGTGAACTGGTCCCGAATGGTGGGGCAGGTTGGATTACAGTGGGGCCAGGGACAGCTGTCAATCAAGTGCACGGGGCAGCCCTTGGGCGGGGACTTGTTGTTCCGGCTGTTGTCATGGAGACTGCGGTCCCAGCAGTGCAGTGCCCTGGGGAGTGAGGTGCCCTTGACCTGCACGTCGATCCAGTAGCTAAAACACATCACAAGATGGCGCTGTCAGCTTACCAAAAGAAAAAACCTCACAGACACCAGTTGTCTCCACATGAGAAAATTACATCTTACAATAGTAATACTCACTTCCTGGTGATGACTTCATGGGACAGGCAAGCAGGAGCAAACATTGCCCTGAAAGTAAACAGAGATAAGTAAGGCATGTCTGTTTGAATAAGGCCAAAATATCAACATTTTTGCATGAAGAAAGGGTAGAATCCAGTGCTTACGGGACATCTTTGAGCGTGTTCCTCAGCTCAATGCCCAGGTTCTGGATGTAGCGCCACTGGCCTTCCTGCACAGGCTGGCCTGTCAGCTGGATGTTGTCCACGGTGAGCTGGGCCTCGTCGAACAGCCACTGGACTATGAACACGGGGCCTACCCAGGGACAAACAGACAAACAACAGGTTGGACTGAGATGAACACACGCTAATACTAACAGTTAGAAAAACCTCATCATATTCACAATACTCATCATAACGATACAATGTCGACGATACAAAAAGAAAACTTCAGCAAAGGTTAACATATTATTACCAAGGCAACGGGAAGCATCGACTCACTCTTTATGGAGGGGAAAACTCTGTATCCAAAGAAACAGTTCCATTCTTCTCCCTCATGAGCCTGCCTGCACTTCTCTGGCACCAGTCCACCCCAGTACCTGAGGGATAGAGGCCAACGTCAGGGAAGAAAGAGCCTATCTCAACAAAAAGCTGAAAACACATACACATGACGCGTAGCGTTTTTCTGGCATCTGGTTGCACGCTCCCCTTACTTGATGCCTCTCTTGATAATCTCCGTCGGGGCACAGCTGATGGCGTCCACGCAGTCCGAGTAGTGGTACTGTTTGTTGTCCAGGAACCAGCCCGAGTCGGCCAGGCCCCGCACGTTGATCCCGGTGTGGCCCAGTACCTCCAGCTGCTCGGCCACGCGGTCCACGTTCAGCAGGACCCCGGTCCCACCCGCACTGCACACAGAACGCACACATTAGGGACATTAGACCCACCACATTCAAAACACAGTGGAACACATAGGCCCACATGAAAAGATTACTATGGACTTGCTTAGTAAAAGCCTGTTCTATGGACTCACCTGCTTCCCGCTAGCAGAAGAACCTTGGCGTTGTCGAGACCTTTGGTCAGCAGATCCTTCACGACTTCCTGAATGATCAGCGACCCCATGAAAGCGTAGCCATCTGTACACGAAACGAGCCCAGTCAGCAAAAACAATGCAACTACATTGAACATCACAGATCTAGTTGTGAAAATCTGTTAAGCAATACAGTGTTGGATCACTCTGCGATGTCTTACTCTGGTCTGTTTTGGCTGACGCTCCGCTCCACACATCGCTGGAGCAGTACGGGACGAACCTGGAGGGCAAACATGCACAACATGTCAGACATGCCTTTTAATGTCTGTAATGATTTCTAATCACAAAGCCAACATCCGTAAGTATAATTTGGCATTGTAAAGTAAAGCAGAGCAGTAAGTACTTCTCTCTGTCTCTCTCTCTCTCTCTTACGCTCTCTCATTCAGAAGAACACACACTTGCCAAAACACACTAAAACACACACACACACACACACACACACACACACACACACACACACACACACACACACACACACACACACACACACACGCACAAGCACAGTCGTTCACAGATAGACACAAAGGGGGAATAACGTACACCATGTTTGCGTTCCACCAGTGAGGGTTCTCCTCCGGCAGCGGAGACAGGATCCCGGTGCCTGCGGAGACGGCCGACAACAAGGCAAATCGGAAACATATATCATTAGCCGTCGTGCCACTCCCAAACACGTACCCATCTTCCTCATAATCACCACGTGGATTACAGTCATTACACCACGATGAGAGAGAGAGAGAGAGAGAGAGAGAGAGAGAGAGAGAGGCGTCTCTGCCCTGGGTGCCACGGGGCGCCAGGTAGCCCTGTACTGTTAACTGTACAGTGACATTATGACTGGGTGTGGGTCTCCGTGAGGATCCTGATAAGGAGACACTCTGTCCTTCTCATTACGTTTCACCACTCATTTTGTTTTATGGTGGCTCCCTGGGCTTTGTTCACTGTGTGAGGGGGAGCCAGACAAGACCAGGCTCCTGTCCCACAGCCGTCGATAGAGCGAGGTGGTGTAAGGGGGTAAAGGGGGGGGGGGGGGGGGGGGATATGCGGGACAGTCGGGCTGTCGCCAGGCAAGACTGACCTGTTTTAGTTTGGGTCCACTTAGATGAGCTCATCAGCCGCCGCATAGTCTCATATCGGCTGTCACAGTTCTCTTTGTTGAAGCAGTACCAGCCACCTGAACAAACACACACACACACACACACACACACACACACGCATAAACACACACAAAAGGGGCTTTCAGAACTAATGTTTTCTCACAACACAATGCAGGTCCTCAAATCTAGGAAGAAACATTGATGCGCATATCTACTTTTGTTTCAGCGTAATTATGCAGATATGGAGAGAATTCGTTTGGTTTATTCGGGAAAGATTCTAGAACACCTACCCTCGAGGAAGATCAACCACCGCCTGCTTCCCCGAGATTCTTTCAGGTAGTACCTTCAAGTGACAGACATGTCAATAAAGGGTCAATACTCCAAAATAAAGAACAGAAACAATCTTTGGGATATACACAGTGAAGTTAATATGAAACTATCAATGTTAGGCATGGTCTTCAACTATATATTTTACAATCAATCAAGACAAAGATAGGGGTGATTTTTGTGTTGCCTCGTTGCTCCTTTTAAACCAGTGACAAAATCTTAACACACGCAAGCTTATCTGTGTTACAACAACAGAAACACGTTGTCATAGTTCTGATTTTTGTCTCTAAGTATCTGTAACTTGGACAATCAGATTCGTAACAATTTGCGCTTCGACTGAAAGATTTCTAACATTCTCAGCAAAAAAAACAAACAAAACAATTTTCGAGATCAAACATGGAGATTATTCACATCCTGACCCCTATTTGGCTGTTTGTTTAGCTGCATGGCATTACATTATCCACGTGTGCTGCGCGTGGCAACAGCTCTAAGTGCCACCATCTCATCTGCTATTACACTGAGATCATCATTCCTCAACAGTAGCCTCATACAGCAGCTTTCATCTCCCTCAGGGTAGCAAGCACGGCTTCCATCGGAGCTTTGCCACGCAGGAATGAAAACAGAGAAGCAAGATTGAAAAGATGGTGACGCTATGTTTTGGACTTTGACTACATGATTTCCTTGAATTCTAGTTTCCTAATATCAAAACGTAATTTAATAGCACTTTAAGGCTCAGTTTAACTATGATGATGTATTTTTTATAGATGATGTGGCTGACATGTGTGACACAGCCAAATTATTCATTTTCATCTGTCTAGCCTCATTCTGTTGGTCTGTGCGTGTGTCCTTTTCTATTTGGACTGTATGTGAGAATCCCTTGACGCGTAACAGAAACTAAAAAAGGCATAAAGCTTTTGGACAAAGATACGGAGCACCAGGCATTTTGGTGGCGAGATCCTCTCAGAACTGGTTTGAGTCAACGGGAAGTATCCTTTGCACGATGAGGTCATTGACAAGGGCTGACTTATTAAATCAAAGCTGTGCGATGCAGCGTAAAGACCTTCGAAAACAAAATACCAAACAGTGACACTCCCTCGATTGGATAGTTCTGTTACGGCGTCACCATATCACAACAGAGGCATGTGCATGCAGTAATGTTTCATGTCCAGCATTGTCAGTATGTATGACAACAACAGGTTCTCTACAACATAATAGTTCTGTTGTTTGTCCAGGGTGTACCAGCGTTTGTAGTGAGGACATGCTGGATACGAGGACATAGCATACTCTATGCCAGCACACACAAAAAGAGGAGGACTGAAATGGCCATCTGCCCGTTGCTGGCTCCTCTAAGCTGTGTACTCACACTGCTTTCCTAAAGAGCTAAACCAGCTTAAGGGCCTGAAAAAGGCCACTCACTCTAGAAAGCACTTCTAGGGATTAAAGACTGGAATCACGCAAGTTCCTCTATGAAATCCATGAAGAGACATCCATATCGAGAGTCTGATACGACTGGCACGCACTCTCTCGCGTTAAGTGTTAATGCTCGAGGAGATGGAGTAACGCATCATACACTGTTTTATGTCTGCTCATGATTCATGATATGTGGGCCAGGTCTTGCGATGATGATTACCTCCAAATAGATATATTGAAAACTGATATTCTGTTTGTCTGGTGCTTATTAACAGTTGATGTGACTCGAACAGAATTTTTCACCAGCTGGGTGATTTTCTTTTTGTTTTATCGACCTGTCACTGTCATAATATGTTCATTTTCAAGGTCTTCCTAAGGTATGGTTATTGTCGTTGGGTAAAAGTAATCATTATAAATTGAGTGGCATACTAATCATGAAAGCAAGAATTCAGGGCCCCGAAACAGTACTTTCAAATTGTTAAAGGGTATCTACTGTAAGCTGAGTCTATATATATTATAAAACCACAATGCTGAGAAGCCACTTTGACAAGGACAATCATAAACAGACTACTCAATTCTGCTCATCATTTTTGTCAGTATCACACACTGTGAGGGAAGGTATCTGTGTGGTATAAAAATTCACATAAATACATAAAAACATAAATCATGCAGACTGAATTACTGCCACATAGATATACACTCATTACTTTTTAATAATTTGATAAAGAACAATAATTGAAGAAAATATTAAAATGTTATGCCCTATGCATAAAGATCTACACCAGCGCTTAGCTAGAGAAAGAGAACAGGAGAAGAGAGGACGTAAAGTATATTTACAAGTAAAACTTCCTCTTTGAGAAGAAAAGAAACTCCAGTATTCTAAATAAAAGCAAAGGAAATTAAGCATAGGACTAGTGGCATGCGGTCTGAAAATATTTCACGCTCCACTGACGCAAAACAGCTGTCTTTTTGTTCCCATTTTTACAACAGGAATTATGAAGTAGGTCCATAGTACTGTTGCCTTAAACAGCAAGTGTAGGTGAAAGAATCACGTCAATCAGTGAGTGATATTGCCTCTTGAAGCTATTTGGAATCGAATTGTCCTTATTACCCTCAGGTCAAAAAATACAACAGGCAACACGTGGGAAACCAATACACATTATATGTTAAGGTGTGGATACCTACCCTGCTGGGCTTCCATCATTACACGTGACTGAGGTATTTTCCAAAAAGTTCAGCTTCATGTCATAATCGAGCTTCTGCGCCGAGCAGGGGTAGAGAGATTGCGCGAGATTTTTAACCTGAGTCATGAAGTTATCCATGTTGTCCTCCACTGCGGTGAAATCCAAAGGGAAGCTCTCCGTTGTGTCCCCCCGGTCACGGTATGTGGGAGAGGGCGGTGTCCGCCTTGGCTGCGAATTTCGACCACCTCGGAATCGCCTTGCACACAGAACTCCGGACTGCATCAGCACCAACAGCAAAACCGATGAAACAATTTTAAAACCCATTATCTCTTCTTTCAAAAACTGTAGCTGTCTTTTTTTCTTTGAATGCCCGGTATGAAGTCTCTCAAAAAATCTTTTGTTAAATTGGAATGTGAAAACCGCAAAGAATTACGCACAGTTTTGGACACCAAATTAGTGACCGATTCAATAAATGCAGCACATTCAGTCTAATATTTGTAAATTTCAAGTTGATAGGGTGACTATACTAAATGTCTAAACATTTTACAGCATGATTTAAAAATAAAAAAATCTTAAATGATATGACAGTCAACAAAAACTATAGTGAATATTGCTGGTGTTGAACTAAGTCGACAGTGTTTCAAGGAATGGCAATACCCATGCCATGAGCTGGAATTTTATTTAAACTTTCCCCCCTTCGGTGTCCTTCCAGCCAATCAAATAAGTGGGCAGGACGTAGCGTATGATCAAGTGTGGCAGACATCCCCCCTTTTTAATTTATTGAGGGGAAAAAAACATCCACGCTTTGGTTCTTTTGATCCGCGATGTTTCGTTTGATGTGGTGTTTTTTATTGGCTTTGAAATGTCTATTTCCCATTCCACACAAATTTATGGAGTGAGAATAAGCATCTTGTTACACAGTTAAGAATATTTTTTTTCAATGGGAAAAATACACAACAAGATCACAGCTAATGCAAAACTGCAATGACACACTATATGGCCTACGTTTCTGCACCTGCTATATACCTATAATAAACATGTAATTTGACTCAATTTAAAAGAAACCTTTGACAAAATATTTCCAAATCAACTGTTTTGTGCCATCTTTTTTTTTTTTTTGTGCTAATTATCAGCAGATATTTTTCGATTAAATTGAGTAGGTACAACGATATATTTATTTGTTGGTATTCCTATGTCGAAAGGGGAATAACATGATGCAACATAGGTTTGAATAGAGAGTACACATTTAGGTTTTAGTAGGCCAATCGCCCTTACTGTGTAGTCCGTGTTTCCATGCTGGGCTGCAGGTGTTTTTCTTTGCGCTCAAGGCCACGTCAAGCCGTTCATATCTTTCTGCCCAGTTTGTCAGTGGCGTAGTTATTAACTTTTATCGAGAGATATCATGAAATGCATGCATTCAATGTTGAAAGCTAAGAAGTCTATAGCTGTGAATTCTGAACTTACATTAATTATTTCCGAAAAAAATAAAGGAGGCTTTCTATATATTTCTATGTTCAAAGCAATCCAAATGTTGACTTGATTTTAGAGCAGCTCAGAGCAGGTTGTGTGTGTATATCTGTGAGGAGAGGACGCACAAACTCTTTTTGCTAGACGGTGCCCCTAAAGATCAAAGCAAGCATCACTCTTTCTCTACCCCTCCCCTATAGCCCCTTCAAAACGTTCCTGCTCTATTGTATATTTTAAGTGAAGTATAGAATCCTGTAGTACAGCGCGGGCACCTTAACATAAGAATCCTCTCATGCTGTCGAGTTTAAAAATTTATTTGGTTTATTGAGTAAGTCTATTAGACTAATTAGAAACCATTCTCAACCTGACCAGCGCCCCGGAAGAGCAAAAAATACCGTTGTGCCTATTTGGTGGAAATAAGATAGATTCGTGACAGCCAATGATGCAAGGTTGGAAATCTTTATTTGAGAAAAAAGCTTCTGCAAATAAGATTCCCCAATAATATTCTGTGAGATATCTTCAGACCACTGGCACCACGTTTCTTTGGAGATTAAATAAATAAAATGTAATCAAAATATAATCCCGAAGGCTTTATCAAAGGTAATACATTGATTTAAATGCAAATACAGGCCAGACAGATTTAGCTTCTCGTGTTTAGGGCATTTTCTTTGGTAATTGGTTTATCCCAGCTTTCCATGGAGGGGGGATTAGTATGATGCCTTAATTAAACGTTAAGCGTAATAAACACATAAAGGTATTAGTGTTTTACAGACTTTTAAGATCCCGGACTGAAGCTTTTTCTGCCAAAGGGCGGTGAGATTAGAGAGTTTACGAACTAGTGTTAATAGTTGGAACCCTGTTGCTTCAATCCAAAACCCACACGATTCATTGATGGCGTGGTTGACGTGGAATCCGTTGAGCGCCCCCAAATGATTGACATCCCACGGGGACATACCACTGTGAAGTGTAAATTTGTTTCGTTTGTAATGCTTAGCGTTTGGTCTATCCCCAGTTTTTGTTTGAATTAATTTAGACTTCAGGGGTGTATGACTTTATCTTATTTGCGTGAATAGCATTATTGTAGAAACAGTATTGTATAAGGCAATATTCATACCAATTTAAGGAGGGATGAAGGTGCCTCTATGGTGAGTTCTTGACTTTTGATAAGGGACATACTAAATTCAATCTATTGGTTTTAAGGAAATCTTTCTCAATGTTCTTTAAATAATATAATTTTGAAGCAGAAAACACATCACTGTATGAGGACTGCAGTATCATAAATTTGGGGGCTTAAATAATGGTATCTTCTGGAAACAGCATAACCACCCTGACCTCACTAGCAAGCCTCATGCTGTGCATTAAACAATGGCAAAAACAATGTGAGGTTAGTCCCTTTGACCTATGAGTCCTCGTTTAAACACACATCATCCCTTAGAATTATACTTTTAAATCCCTCACATATTGCCCATGGCCCTTGACGTACAGATTACTGGAATAAGATGCCCAGGATGGTAGTGAACCAGCTATATCAATATCAATGGAGACTGACTCATGCCAATAGAGTTTACTCATCCGCATACATAGGCTATGACTTACCAAAGTGCATGCATCTGAAGTTTAGTGTGTTTAGTGTGAATTGAGTACGACAAGGCCCACATTGGCTTCTAAATGTGTTTCATAAATGGTTAGGCCAGCTGATCTAGATGAATTTAGAAATGTGTTTAGCCACGTCAAGCTACATGACTGCCCCATTCCCTTATGGACTTGGCAGCCATGCTTTACAGTCACAGTTCCTCCATTGTCCTGCCTCTTCAGTTGGGGAATGATCTCCTTATAAACATGACCCTTTTCAGCAATTTGAGAACCCCCCTGACTTCTTTTTGTGTCTTTAAAAAAACACACACACAAAGAAAAATCTATGTAAGAGCATTGCTCTCAGGAGATTTTGATGCGCTTGTGTGATCTTTTTCTTTTTAAACTACTCTGGTAGAAGGCACTATTTCAGTCACTCTGGGGTCTGGTTTGTGACAGTGATGTAATGTGATCTACTGTAATGTCGCGGTGGTACTCTCTATTCCATGCACCTATGTTGGACCAAGTGCTAAGCCTCTTTGCTTTCTCTGTTATTATCATTGTCCCACCCCATCTCTTTCTTTCTCTCTCTGTCTCAGCCCCTCTCTCTTACTTTTCCCCTTTCACCTTCTTGTCTTTGTCTCTCGTCGCCGGCTCCTGTATCCCTCAGACACAAATGTAACCACAGAAGTCAAAGTGGATTAATCCCAGAACTAGGTCATTTGAAAATGACCCAGCTGTTCAAGTGGCAGTCCCTCAGAAGTGCCCCCCCCCACCCCCCCGGAGCCCCCACCCCTGACTCCAGCCCTCCTATGAAAGTCAAAGGCTGTCTTTCATCTCCGATCAGTTGCATGTGCCCTCACAGATCCAACAGGTTTTATTGCTTAACTCTGGGCTGGCAGGGCTGATCATGTGACCGCTGCTTGCCGTTTAGATACATCACAGCTCTGCGAAGGCGCTCCGTCTGTGCTCCTCACACGTCCCCCGTCCCCCCCGACTCCGGCTCCCTGCGCCTGTTAGGTTTGATTTGCACATGCTGTTGTCGAAGGGTCCATCCGTGATCATCAAATCCTGCTAGTTGGAACTGTTAGGTCAGGTTACATCAAAGAGATCAGAAGGGATCAGCCTCTTGAAAGGGACAGGCTCCGGCTCACATCATCAGAAACAGGTGTAGTTCCTCATTCGAAGAACAAAGGAGAGATCGCCAACTACGAAAAAAAAACCCAACGTATTTTGCAAAAGACGTTTCTTTAAATTCCCCTTTAAAGTGCCACATTCTCTCATATGTTAATACTGTATGGGGTATGGGAAGTATGGTAAATAGTCTGAGTGTCCAACCTCTTTTGGAATATCAGGTTTGAAGATGGCGTTTAGCTTGAGTTGTAAGCCTTTCTGGAGGTTAATGTTCCACATGACTTCTGATTTAGTGGTCTTACGCCACAGTGTTAAAGTGTGGAAATCTGATAAAACCCAGAACCAAAAAAGAAGAGGGGAAGGGAAATCTGATGATTAAGGTTCAGGTGTTATGAATTAGTTGTATCGTTGTTGAAACATTCAAAAGCTTTGTGGGTTATATGGTAATTTATCTCCCCTGACTCACATTTCCCATGACACCTTTCCAAGGAAAATGCCATAAAAGCCCAAATGATGTCTTTCGCATAATTGATTTGCCAGAGCTTTGCCAGACTAAAATCAGACAAAATCACACACTGCATGTCCAGTGCTTTAATCAAAAATTATTCCATGAATAAATTGCTATTATAAAATAAATGTAATCTATTTTCGTCAACCAATGTGTGTGTCGTAGAATTATGAAATGATCATCCACACTGAGAGGTTTCACTTCAAATATAGTTTCCTCTCATTAAAGATTAGCTTCTGTTCTCTTTCACATTGTGGCTGCTCCGGAAACAGGTTCCTTTAAATTGAGGTTGTAAGTAAGCATTACTTAAAACCCAAAACAAATACGCACGTTGTCTTTTTGGTGTTAACACATTGTCGATGTTCTTTCATGTGCCCTGGCCACATGTTGGCTATATTATCCAGAGAATTAGTAAACAACCTTGATCCTGACTTGAGTCAAGAGGTGCCATCTTAGATGTGGACTTCAATGGAGAGTGAGGAAGGAGACATCTGTCGAGCAGCCTCTCATTTCGTAAGAGGATGCCTTCTATTGGTTGCAGATGATACCATGTTTGATAATAATCTATCTTTTAAAAGATAGGGCTTTCAATTATGTGGTTTCCCTGGCAACAGGTAACACAACAGGACATCTGATCAAGTTGTCAGGAAGGCTTGTTGTTGATCTTGCCTCCACCTTAAGTGTATGTTACTGTCTGCCTCTTTGCATGCATTCGTGTAATGGGTGTGCATGGGTGCATTATTATGAGCATTGCGTTGTGAGTGTGTGTTGTGTGCGAATGTGTGCAAAGGTGGGATGGCTAGAGTGGGGCCGGGGTGTGAGGGCGTAGAATCCCGCCTCCGCGAGTTTCCACTCGTGCCTGGAGCCTGAATCACCGGAACCCCGTCCGATGCCCTCTCTCCGACGGGGACCTGGAAGGGAGTGGAAACCAATTATCATCCCAGGCATACTATCATTATCAGAGGAGAGACTACCCTATTCTTTCCCCTCCATTCGCAGGCATCTCCACTTTGAGAGCACGGCCCTCTTGTTTTTTGGAAACTGTTTTGGAAACTTTTGCACACGACATGGAGATTGCTAGAGGACACGGAGAAGCCCTTTATTACAGATCATGACAGTAGCCACAAGAGATTTCCCATGTTCCTCCATGTAAGCTGGTGCACTGTGTCCTCCATACGAAACCTTTTGAAGTCCCACCATGGGTGTCCAGAATCACGAGGGATGGTGAAACAGTTAGTCTTTAAAGTATGTTGTGCTCAAACATGTCAAATAGAGACAGGAATAATGAAAAAAAGACACTGCTAAATTAAAAAAAAGCTATTTCCAGACTACTTTAATCCAAGGAGACAATGATCCATGCCAGCTTCGACTGCTGGCCTGGCACCTGCTTTTGATGTCATATTTTGGTGCCGTGGACCGCCATGCCAAAGAGCACCCAGCCTCGCCAGGGCTCTGACAGGCTGCCTTTCATCAGTGTGACATCACTCTGCTACTTGATTACTTTCCATCGGCGCTTCCAGGCCTGGGAATTTTCTCCCAGGAATCTGGAATGATCTTCGCTCATTTTCCCTCCGCAGCCCCCAAATGGAAGAAATGTGCATGCGTGAAGCGAGCAAGTGTGTTGGTAAATTCATATTCACACACAAATGTATGTATGTTAATGTCCTTACACTTCAAAATGTACCATGACAGGTGTATGTAGAATAGTCATTTGTTTTGACATCTATGTGCAAACCAATAAAAAAACTTTAAAACTATCAGAATATAAAAGGTTTTCAATGTTTACAAAACGTTTTTTTCCCTAAGATCCATTCACTTTAAATTGTTGTGGGGACAATAGGTGAGAAACTTTGACTACTCACACTGTAACATGAGCCCAAAAGCAACATAAATCCGACCGCAGATCTTCACAGGACATTTATTTTGAAGAAAAAAAAAACGAGAAAACAGTCCTCTAAAACGTTCAAGCAACGCAATATTTCCGCTTTCACAGGACTCTCTCTTGCAGGAAGGGCAGTGATAAATTACAAGGCAGACCATGTTTGCTTTCAGGGGAAACTGCAGCGTGAGGTGGATATTTATAACTGGCGTCCTCCCTTTCAGGCCTGCTGTCTGTCTTCACCTGTGGGGCCGAGGGCCAGACTTTTGGGGCAGCCTTTGCGGTGGGAAGGAGCAGCAAACCGCTTTGCTGCCCACATCAGAGCAGCTTTTTCCTCTGGTTGCCTCGGCACTGAAGATCAGAAGATGCTTCTGGCCACACCGGTCGAGCCCCCTGAAACATCAGCTGACTGAAATTTGTGGGAACGTTTTTTTTCTTCTGTTTGTTCGAAACGATGAGTATGAGATTGTTTATTGTTGTAGGGTTAGAGGGGAGGGGAGGATCACGCTAAACCTTCAGAGGACAAGGTTGAGGAATGAGGTGTAGATAATATTGACCTTTGATAACGGATTGCTTTTCTAAGCTCCTCAAGGAGACGTTTCAGCTCACGATCCCATTGAAATAATGCTGGACGATGTTTTCAAGATCTTTTTGAAGGTACGTTCTGTACTTTCCTGTCTTGCCCTGTCCCTCATAAATAACCTTGCAAAGTAAAAAAAAATAGCTGAGTATGCTGAGGTGTTGACCATCTAATGGCCCTTGATATCTTTCACTGACACAGATTGGTGATCATTTCTTTGTTTTTAAAAAAACTAAAAAACTCTTCAAATGTGGCTGGGTGTCGTCCTGAAATTATTTTGACTTCGGTCTCAAGTCGCCTGTGGTTGGCTAATGGAAACCTTTGTTCAAAAGGTATTACATTTGTTTGGAAATACAGCTTCCACCTCCTTGTGACTAATGGTCAGATTGCGGAAAGCTGTTGACTTAACATTATCTTATCGAAATGATCGGCTTTCATCTCAGCACCTTAGCCAGGAAATAGGGGTTCCTTTTTGGACGCAACAACAAAACAAAAGCATCTGTTGCTGTATGGTAATGGGTAGAGTGAACAAGATGTTAAGAAAGAGGGGTAAAGCGAATGTAGCAGTGCTACAATTCAAGCATTTGTATTTATAATATTAAACACCACTGATAATCTTCATTTAAATTATTACCGAATGCCGAATGAATATTATTTACACAAGAAGTCTTTAACATTGACATCTGTAAAACAGGTGGGGGAACATTTCCCATGCATCATAAATGTCTCTCTAAATTTCTCCAAGCAAAAAAAAAACAAAAAAAAACAATATGTGTACCTCTGGAATTGATATTTCGAGGATTCCAGTCTGAGGAAAAGCAAAAACCGGGTTAGCCCACTAAAATGAAAGCACACCAGGCAGGTAGAGAGGAGAACAACTGTATCACGTCTGAAGCGTAACCTGTTTCCCCCCTGCCCTCACTTTGAAACCAGATGAAGATCGGCCGCGGCACTGAAGCCATTACACCTTCAAAGGTAATTAACACATGGCTTTTGTTTGGCCGCGATGAGCCCCAGATTGTGTAGGTACAGATGGTCGGAGGGGCCGAGCGACAGGAACGGAGAGCAAGGTGTGCTTGGATGTGCTTTCATGTCAGCAGGAAGGGCTTGACCCGTGGCCCCTCCTCGACCTCAAATCCAGCCTGTCAACGCCACTTCCTTGAGTGGCCCGTAAAGATGAACATGTGGACAGAGACAGGGGGGATTCTGGAGCCCCGTGAAAGATAAGCGAGAGGACCCAGCTGGTGTATCTGCCCTTTAAACACCTTCTGTAAGTTCTACAAAGTCTCCATTAATAACTGTGTCAATGGGTCAAATTGTAGGTTACCAGACGCCATACGTTGTCACATTGCCGGATATTGGACGTGTCTCTGAATTCTCAGGTGATGTGAAAACTTCCACCTGTCTAATTTATTTATTTTTTAACTGGTAAATAGTTGCAATTCCTCGTGCTGCCATCAAAGGGAAAGGCGTTGCAATCTCTCCTTGACCTTGAAGCCACAGAGCTCCATATTGCAGACGGGTGTGCCTCTATTTAAAAGACCACTCCGATCAGACCCATGCCCTGCATTCCTGTATGAGCGAAACAGAGTTAGTTAAGCCAATAAATGCAATACTGTCTGTCAATGCAATACTAATGTGTGAGGGTTATGTCTTTGCAAAATGATGAGCAAAATCTATATATAGTGTGAGTAGGTCATTGTCAAAACCAACTTCAAAGTTAAAAGCCGGAACCTTATGCTGGGTGTTTCACAAATAAAATGCACCCCCCTTGAGCCAATCCACAGATGATCCGACAAAGCTCCTGCGTTAATTTGCCTGCAATCAAATGATGAAAATATGAGCTAACAAAAAACTCAACTTGATATAAAAAAAACAACATCTTGATTTTCCTTTTATAGTGAACCACTGTATTTACAGACCACATAAATGAAACCAAAGAAAAAAGAGTTGGCGCAATGACACAGGACCATAGTATTTCCATTTGCGCGGTCTGGTGAGTTTGTATTATGGAATGCTACTGTCTGGACTCAGATGCGTAGTGACAAAGTAGTTCAACATTTAGGGGTTGTAGTGTAGCAGACTTGGTTGATATATTTAGAATACATGCCTATGTTCGTAGCTAACCTATATTCTTAAATGTTTAGATTTAATTGTTTGATTTGTCTAAGTCATATTCCGCATTGTCAATCAGGAGAGTCCGGCAGTTAAAAACTACTACACATCATCTGTGAATGTATAGAATATCTGTGGCACACACATGCACAGAAGCACATGCACGTGCTTTCTTTTAAGAACCCAAACACATCTATGCATACACACACACACACACACACACACACACACACACACACACACACACACACACACACACACACACACACACACACATAGACACACATACAGAGACACAGATAAAGTGCCCTACAGTTTAATATGAATCATCTCAAGCAGACACTTGGATCTCTGGGTCAGCGGCATGTCTCAGGAGACCGTTTGATGATGGCATTTTATTGTTCCAGAGGGTCAAGTTCTCCTCACTCTCCTTCTGTTCTCAACAGGGCGCCCGGGCCGCAGCTGTCGGAATACGCTCCGCTTTTTTTCCAAAAGAGAGGAGGTGGGCCAAGGGAACTTTTTTTTTCTACTAGGGGGTTGGGGGATTGGGGGGTGGTTCGGTCTGGGGGTAAACACAGTGGACAATGTTGCAATGTTGTTTGTTCTCTTTTTGTGTGTGTTTGCACCGGAGAGCGGAGAGGGTGTGAATCCTATTGGATGGGGGGTGTCAACTCTCCCGGGTTTTCTCGTGATCAAAACGGGTCTTCTTGGACCTCCCTAAGATGCTTCGCGACACACACACACACACACACACACACACACACACACACACACACACACACACACACACACACACACACACACACACACACACACGTGCAGCTGGGTTGTTGGAGAGAAAGCAGGCCACCCCCTTGGACTCCACATCACATAGCTTACCTCTTGGGGTCCTGTAATGTGTTGTAAGAGCTTTACACTCTGCCGCGTCCAGGTTCCATGCGCTATCAATCCATTATGACAAGTTTATAGATTAAGCTGTGGATGGTCTGACTGGGCCCGCTGTTATTATTAAAACGTTTGAATGATGACCATTTTCTCCTCTTATTTATGGGTTTCCAGGGGATGAAACACAGGGATCACATATGAGGCTCCTTTGTAGTGCAGTCCATAAACTTGAGTGAGTTTGACATCGATTCTGCACCCCAGAAAGATTGCTGAAAGTGCATAATTAAATTCATTCATTGCCTTCTGCTAAACTCTCCGTGCCCCATTAAAAGGTGACGGCGACTGAGTGAGGAACTCATCTGACCCAAACTCTGTGACTGTTAGTACTTCTGAGACCTGTTAGTAATGACACACTCCCACGCGAGAGCACACCATGCATACTTAGCTGTGGAAGAAAACAGAGTCTTCAGGTTCTTTTTAGTATGTAAGCAGGTTGTAAGCATTTATTCAGAATTCATCGTAACACAAACATTGTCAAAGGAAATATAACTCATTTGTCAATGGACCCTCCGATACCAACCACTACCTAAGATGAGAGTCCTGTCCAAGGACTTTCACGGAATACTTATACCCAGGCAACAACATGTTCCTGGTATAGTATAAACAGGTGATGGCGGTGAAGGAATTGAGTGAAACGTCATACATTCAGCCCTTATCAACCGACCAGACATGGAGGCGCCAATCATATTCTTGAATATGATTAAGATGATTATGTCACTGCAATAACTAATATGACAATCAATAAACAATAATTATGCAAATCTTTATATAGAAATATGATTATTTTAACACTTAGCCTTCTATCACAGCTCCCTTACGATTCAAAGGCCGGTCACTTTGCGGCCTGCTTTGTTTACAGGCCACTAGGTGGCTGGAGGGGTTGTTCGGACCCCCTCTACGGAAGGCGGTTCAAGTGTCGCTCTGCTCCTCAACTCTCTCTGATCTGGACGGCCGATCGCATGCTCGGAGACGCGGCGGTCCAAGTGGAGACGGACGCACGGGGAGTGAGTGAGTCACCCGGGCCCCCACGCTCTGACCCCCCGATCCCGTTCAGCTGACCACCGTGAAACGCTGACTCCGTTTAGCTTCATGTCCTTCACAGTGTGTGTGCACGCCGCCCCTCCTCATCTCCGCCACCTCAGCCCCCCCCCCCCCCGTCCTCGCTTTGCTCCGGCAGGCTGAAGAGGGCCTTTTTTAATGTTGTTGCTGAGTATTTAGAAGTGTCCAGTTGCTAGACACACAAACTTGAAAAGCTCTGTGGTTCAGGCCTTTGATAAGTGGTATGTCCTTTCGGACTTGTAAAAAAAAAAAGTGCCACGGCAAAATGCATTGGAGTTTGCTAATTCATTTTCCAGTTCCATGTCCGGGTGTTATAAGAGCAACTTTGTTTTGCTGTGTATCCCCAGCCTTAAATTCACCTTACCTTTAAAGTCCCTGTAATAACAAATTGTTTCCACTAAACTGCTGCGACGCCGTTTCTGTTTGATTTCCTACTTTAAAACTGCCAGTATGTCTGAGAGGGCCATAACTGCCCGCTCTGCCTCTAAATAAATCAATGGCTTGTTACGGATTTTAGATAAAGAAGACATTTTATCGCAAGCCTGGGTAAAATCTGACTCGAGTCAGGTGGATAATTCATATTGTGCGTTAACAGGCCCGTTCTCCAGCTTCTCGGGGGAGCCATATAACATATTCACAGGCCTATACCTCTTCTTTTTATTTCTTTTCATGGTCTTTTGTTTTTTTCTTGCATGTTTCTGCTTGCCTTGTGTGGATCACATTGAATTGCCTGTATGAAATGTGCTATAAAAAAAATTATAATTTGATTTGATTTGATTCTTTTCACTACCAATGAACTGCCTGCATACATAACAAATGAAAGACTTGAAAGTCTATCTAAAAGGGTATTCCCACACAAGGGATTGCCCCTCTAGCAGCATGGTCAGTTTGAAGATAGATAAATCAAATTTACATAAATGGACATAGGAAGGATACTTAAGATAGCAGAAAGCCAAGTCTCTGTTCTTTACATTTGGTTGTGAGTTTCAGCAAAGCAATATCCTTGAACATGCACGGAAAAGACCCAGTAGCACCAAGGGGCTTATCCTGTAATTTCCCACTTGCCTCTGATCTTTACTTTCTTCATTAGACTGAAAATTATATTTAATTGATTATGTAGAAGGAGGGTGCCTGCTCCCATCGTTCATTCCTGTCTTTCTTATTCTCTGCTGGCATGCCATGATGCCCGCTTCCCTTTCTTCTACCAAAAACAAATAAAGACCTCATACATCAAAGCTGCTGTTGGTTAATAAAAGAAGACCTCAAATATTTTCCATTATGTTCCAACATGGTTTGGGGTCTCTCAATCCAGAGGAGCAACAACAGGATGGAGCGACGCTTTTCTGCTGCTGCTGCTGCTGTTGTTGTTGTTGCTCCGTCTCTGTGTTACGGAGGTTAAGCAGACCAATCCGGGGACTGTTCTTTGATCTCGATGGCTCTAATTATTCAAAGGTAGGTCTCCCTCCCAGACACAAGCGATCCTCCTCCCTCAACACATAGAGCACACACACACACACACACACACTTCACCCATCTCTCCTTACCGTCACACTTACACACACGCGTGCGGTTATGATATCCAGAGTTCCCGGCAGTACGACAGTCAGTCAGAAGATCCGTTTCCCTTTGAAGTCAGCGTTAGTGTTTGTGTCCCAGGCCAAAGCGCTGACCCCTGGCCTGTGCTGATTACTTCCGTGGCGCAGCCTAGCAGAGATAACTGTAAATGCAAGCCTTTGATATCTGCGCAGGAGTGGGAGGGTTAGAGAGAAACATACACAAGCTCTCTCTCTCTCTCTCTCTCTCTCTCTCTCTCTCTCTCTCTCTACCAAAACACATACCAAACCAAACACAAACACACACACACACACACACACACACACACACACACACACACACACACACACACACACACACACACACACACACACACACGGCAGATGGAACATGGAACATTATGATCAAAGCCCTAAGTAGGATTTCTCAGCTAATCAAATGAAAATATCAGAGGAAGTTTGTATAAAGGGGAAAGTTAAGGAAATGTCTGTATTAGACTTTTCCAGGTATCACAATAAATTAAGTTATCCTAGCGTCTGGTCTCTTCAAAGTCTGTGAAACTTTCTATTTACCATTTCTCAAAAGTTGTTTCTGAGAAATGACTTTGAGGAAGGCCAAGTTCAATAACAAGCAGGTTTCAGACTGTCTAGGAGTGGAAAAGAGAAACCGAGAGATGGAGACACCAAGACTGTCAAGGATAACTACTCTTCTGGCAGGACGTCCACATTGACGCTGATTAGAACCAGGAAGGGAGACATAACCCCTAAAAAAAATACAATGTTCAGCACATCTCCCAACATGAAGAAAGAGTCTTGCTGGTCATCTGGCATGGTATGCATGTTTCCTGTTGCCATTTATTTGTGTGAAATTCAATTCACACACAAACAAACACGCGCACACATCACAGAAATCCTTTACGTCCATTCTTTGGACAGTTGAAGAGTGTGATCAAAGCCCAAATAACGTTCCCCTGGCATGTTTAGCCGTGTGATTCCTGACATGTTTCTGGTCAACAAGATCATGTCGAGTCGACCGCACGTCCACGTGAGAGACAAAGGAGGATGAGCAGATGGGAGTTCCTCAACAGAGACTCTCGCTCTTTCCCCCTAACTATAGTCATGGTGCTCCTATTTACTATGAATTTTGGATGCTTTTTGGTTTTACAAAAAAATTAATAAAAAAAAACCAGAAAGAAGGTAAAAGAAGACTGGCGTGTCAGCAAGGATGTTGCTTTTTGAACTCAGAATACACAACACGACAGACTTGTAATTTTCCTAGTGCTTTTGTGCATTCCACTCTTTCAGCACTAAACAAGAAGCATATATTATCACTGGTACAGAGAAGACGGATGCCCCCTGTTGCTTGAGCTGACCACTATACTGTATGTCACTAGTAGTACAATTCTCCAATGTACAGCCAATGGCATTGCATCAACATTTACCAGGAGATTTTTGAACATAAACATTTACGTAAAGCAATGTATGTGCGTGTTGTTTACTAGACTAAGCTCAGGAGGGAGCTGCAACTGCATTTGACACTATTTTGACATACATTCAGCTCACAGTTATCAGACAATATTTCTTCTTTCCAGCATAAATCATGAGAGTTTTGAATCCTTGTTATCTAACTTTGCTTCACTCACAATTTAGAGCTGGTCCAGTTCAGTCTTTTAATATTCTGTATAGCAGTCTTTCTTCATGCATCGTAATGCTCAAGCATCTTTATGAAGTAAGTACAGTTTTAAAATATCAACAATAACATTTGATCCAGAACCATTATTTTGACTGAAGCATTTTGGGGAGCGTTCATTTTCTAGGGCAGCACCTAAACTATGGAACACTCTCCCTCCTCTAATTCGTAATTCCAACTCGCTATTGATCTTTCAAACCCACCTTAAAACCTATCTTTTCATCCTAGCATACTCTAGTTAACTCTGTTTAGAATTCGGTCCTTTAGCATACCCCAGTGTATTCTGTTTAGAATCTGGTTCTTTTTTTTTACTGATATACTATCGTTTTTCTAACTTATAGTTAGAACTGTTGTTGTTGTCTGTCTGTTCTATCTCTTTCTGTTTAATTGTTTATTTTTGTCATGTTATCTATGTTGATATTGTAAAGCGTCTTTGGGGGTTAGAAAAGTGCTATATAAATGAAATGAATTATTATTATTATTATTACTTTTTACCTGCCATGTCCTTTTGATCTCAATCCACTATATTTAATCTTTGATGTTCTGCGTCTCGATTTTCAAACGGTGAACAGAGACCCCTGGTGTATGATTTAGACCCCATGGAGAGAGAGTAGGACGTCCCCGGATGTCTTCCTTCAGGTAACGTGTGATTTCACACCTATTGGTGAAAATGACTGACGCACAATTCAAATGAATGATTGAGAGTCACGTTTAATGGTTTTTCAGATGGTGTGTGTCTCTCTTATATGTGCAGGGTCCTAAGTCACAGCATAAAGCCTTTATGCCGAAAATGCAGTTAAGCTTCTGACAGGGCAGGCCTCCCGTTTCACGTTCCTTCTTAGATTACTTCAGTTAGCTAGTGCAAACAGTACTGTTGGGAACCTGTTCTTGAAAAGATTGTTTCTGGCCATTGCGTTCGGTTCTTTCTTGGTGGGGGTTGGGGGGGAGGGGGGGGGGGGGGGGGGGTTGAAGCAGGGGATAGGGGACTCCTGAAAGAGACTTAACTTTGAAATTCCCTTTCATGTTGTGGAAAAGCCGATGACCCTCTGTTGTAGTTTATTGCCGGTGTGATTTTTTAAAAGCATCCCCTTGGCTCTTTGAAGGTTAGAGCGTGTCTGTTTTTTCTCCGGAGTGATGTCACAGTGTCGCACAGTGCTGGCCTGTTACTTGTCTCTGATTGGATCAAATACATCGGACCCTTTTTCACCACCTAATATCGTGGCTCTTTACAGGTCTGGCCATAAAGACACATAGTAAGTGCCATTCTAACAGGTGTTATTAACGAAGGAGATCATTACAAAGATGATTCCTAAAGTGGATTTGTTGCCCCCATAATAAAGTAATTATACTAAAATCCCCTAAACTAAAATGCCATACTGCAGCAATACAGTCTGCAAATAACTTTCCAGTTTCTTTTATCATTTAGCCTGTGCAATAAATCAATTTGGTCAATGCATAATCTTCTCAATGGACAGAACAGTTTTATAAACTAAATGGTCAGTAGAACAGCCATACATGTAAGATACTATACCTTCAAAAGGTTTGGTCTTCACCAATGTCTGTCTTCTCTCTCTACTGACTTACAGGCCTTGATGCTGCTGAAGCCAGTGGCTGATATCCTTACATGTATTATTTTGGTCAAACCCCCAGTCACCCACTTTGAACTGTTTCCTTTTCCTCTCATTTTTCATCTGTGTAGAATTATTTTCTGACTTTCTGACTGTTTATAATGCAGTTAGCAAATCAAGCAGTTTTTTTTTATAATCCCAAAATGTGTATTTTCAAAACTTCATACCTAACTTGTAAACATGTTGATTAGTTCAACTCTACATGTAACATCGTGGGTATGAATAAGGGCTCGTATTTTGATTTCCTTCTAATGCATAGCCAGAACTACAATAACGAATAGTAATCTCATGTGGTTAGAGATTCCGTTTTTCTCTCTGGTTCATCTGTGCAAGAGCCTGTTCTTTTTTTTCAGCTCCCGGTTTGTTAAAAACAGTGGGAATCTGTCCACACGGAGGTTCTCCCTTGTATCTGAACTTCCCTACAGCCTGTGACAGCTCCCGTCGTTTACAAAGTTGTTGGTGTTGCTAACGGAACCTTCGTCCAAATGCTCACGAGTCCCCTCTGAAACGAGGGCCAGCAGAGTGAGTCACAACAGCGTATGAAGTTCTGTGTGATGCTCACCATGAGTGTTTGTATGTCTCCCTCGTCTCAGGCGCCGGCCCTCCTCGCTGGTGTCCTGGTGTCGAGTTGGCAGGGAAGACCCTGCTGACTGGGACAGGTTGTGTTGCTAACTGACCCTGGCGTGTTTGCGTAGCCTTTTTTTTTTCTCCAGGGTGTTGTGGATTTTCCAGCTGTGGCACCACGGTTTCCCCCTCCGCGCATTCAGAAAAACAACATCAACATGAGAGTTACAGAGAGGGGATTCAAAACACCATCCACTCCGCAGTGTGTTTGAAATGTTAACTAAAGACAACAAGCTGGCTAATGGTTTTGTATTTATATATTTTCTTTAGGCCCTTTGATGCTAAAGCACACATGGTGTGTGGAGCTCTGGCAACTCTCAAACATAAATTTAACTGTAAAGACTCCAGGAGACTTTATTTCACAATTGACCCACATTTGAAAGCAATTTTAAAATAAAAAATGTAATCATTTCAAAACTCTATAAAAGATAAGCAATTTTTTTTGCTTAGATAAAACCAATTGCCAAAAATAGCATTGAATGTAAAGGAACTTTAGCTTTGCATGGTGGCATCTACTCACTTTCAGCAAGTTCTCTGCCATGGTTTCAAATGGGCTTCCATACTCAAAAGGCAGGGAGGAAAACCTCACATCACCGAAATAGCAGACCAAGCCATTCGTCTCTGTGTAACACTGTTACTAATTATATCAACTGTTTCACATGACCACACCATGACCTGGTGTACTTTTGATCTCACAGTGGCAGGGACTTGACACTGGTGCTTACAGAGGCACTTACAAAAGGCGCTTACACAGTGGCTACATTTTATGCATACACAGGCACTCACGAAACCTCGCGACACAAACTAAGGCAAAACATCAAGTCCTTTCAATGATATGACATGGTTGATGCACATAGTATAACTGGTGATAATGGGGTAAACTGGTGCAACAGGTCTTTTTTTGTTTTTTACGGACAGGCAGTGACTTCTCAAGAAATTCACAAAGAAAGGTTTTTTGGCACTCAACATGCAAATAATGTTTACACACTAGGTGGAGGTAACATTTCTGATTCCTGATAGGTAAGTTTAAAAGGATTATTTCCCCTTGTGTGTATGTAGGCACTTGCGTGTGTGTGTGTGTGTGTGTGTGTGTGGGTTGGTGGTTGGGCTTCTGTGAGAGCTCGTGACAGAGGCTATTTAACAGCTAACAGAGCACCCTTCTGAAAATCCCACCACGTAAGCCAGATGTCCCACAGGCCAGATGACACCCAAGCCAACTACCCCCCACGCCCCACACCCGTAAGCAACTTTGCCTTCACACCAAAAGCATATATCTTGAAATATATACGTACACACGCATGGCAACGTAATCAACATTGAGTAACGTTTATTATATGTTTCTCCTTAGGAATGGCGTCATGGTGAGGAGCGTTATACACTACGAGCACCAACGTGGAGGACAGTCACTGCACTGATGAAACTACCTTAGTTTATCCCTAGGAACACGTTTCAGCTGAGCAGTAATGGCTCTTGTCTACCCAGCCCACCCATGTTGGCCAAATTTCCGAGACTTGTGAACGAGTTGTCCTGCGGTCGCCAGCAGTTCAGTTCAATTGCCTTCTTCTACCCCAACACGTCTGATAAATCCACCCTTAGCAGCCCCCCTCAAAATCCATTTATCATTGATGTGTGTGGCACGAACCCACGGAAAGCCTTTACACAGCAGCCAACATTCTCGTTTTCTTCCCTATGTACGGGCTATCCAAGAATTTAATAGCTGCCCTTTTTATGGTCATTGATTTATTTTATTTGAGGAGTGGGTAGGTTTCTGTGTAAGCGTTTTATCTCACTCTTACTCCATTTGTCAAAACCTTAGCCATAAACTTCCCTGAAGCTTAGAGGTTGTGCTTTAAGTACTGGACATCCATTTAAACGTTCAACTTTTTATTTCAAAGCGACCCAGGGCCCACATGAGACATGTATCCGGGAGTATATGAAATTGATGTTGTGAGGCTGTGAAGGCAGTGGATTCAGAGTGGCAGTGACTTCTTTGCTCTGCTGTCTCCCTCCATCTCTCTTTGTGTCTCTGTGTCTCTCTTTGTCTCCCTCTCATGCTCTTCTCGTTTTCTGTACTTCTTCTTTCTCTCTCTCTCTTTCTCTCTCTCTCTCTCGCTCTCTCTCTCTCTCTCTCTCTCTCTCTCTCTCTCTCTCTCTCTCTCTCCGTCTCTCTCTCTCCGTCTCTCTCTCTCTCGGTCGCGCTCTCTCTCTCATCTCTCTGTATCTTTCTTGTCCGGCAGCTGAGATGCCTGCTCTCCTCTTTCCCCATGTCGTTGGGGACATGGATAGATTTGAAATGATGTTGAGGGTAGCGAGCATAATGAAGACCAGAGTGTAAATAGGCCAGAAAAACGAAGCAGAGATCAAACAACCCGTGTAATTCCTCCTGACTTTGATGTCTGTCTCTTTCGTTCTGTATTGCCGTGGTTTCGCTTTATTGGAATCCTTTACTGAGACACTTCAGAACCTCTTCCCGACACCTATTTTCCACTCGCAGAGTCTGTTCTTCTGACATCATGTTCAACATTGAACAAGTTTTCATTTTATTTCATGAAGCCAGAACATAATGGCTTGTCTAAACAAATACACCCTTGAGTAGTAAACAGCCATGCTGAATTGTGGCAAACAATGCACTGTAACCTTCTTCAGTGCGTAGGTTTGCGAGGGCTTCTTCAAATGTTTTACAATGTGCTACACAATTATGTCATCCGTCGGCCTTGTCAGTACATCCTAGTGTGACAGGCGTCTTGCTTCCTATTCAATGAATAAAATCGAGCTATCCATTTTAAAAATATTGATTTCTTATCAGTTTATTATTGTGTCAGTTTACCTGATTTCCACTTCTCCTGGACTTTAAGCCAGGCCTTGCTTTTCTCAGATCATAAAGCTCTCGCAGGTACAAACAGGCCCGGCCACACACACACACACACACACACACACACACACACACACACACACACACACACACACACACACACACACACACACACACACACGCTGAATCCTCGACATAAGAGGCCCAGCTGGTTTGGCAGGCACTTTCACTCCGTCAGAGCTGTCGGGCCTTTTTATGAGATTACATGAAAGTGCGGGAACTAACGACAAGCGTTTGATCATCCAAACACAAGCTGATTTACTGCTGGACTGCACACCTCTATTTAGACCTGGGCCCAATGCAGACCATGCCCGGTCACAAATAGACCACAGAGAAATCAGAGAGAGAGAGAGAGAGAGAGAGAGAGAGAGAGAGAGAGAGAGAGAGAGAGAGAGAGAGAGAGAGAGAGAGAGAGAGAGAGAGAGAGAGAGAGAGAGAGAGAGAGAGAGAGAGAGAGAGAGAGAGAGAGAGAGAGAGAGAGACAGAGAGAGAGAGCGAGAGAGATAGAGTATGATTGGGGATATTGGACAGAAAAGCAGTACCGCAATCTTTCCTATACCATTGTGGTTTGAGGCAGGGTGGTGTAGATTGTTAGGGTTGCCACAGACCATCCCCCAACACGCACACAAATCCACAAAAAAGTTCTGGCAGCTTGTAAAATAGTCATTAACAGCAGAAAGACATTTTCAACTAAACATAGAAATCTGCTTTTAGTTAGATTGTGTTGAGTCACACTTATGGGGATTATTTCATGTGATTTATTGTGTTTATGTGTTATTGAAGTTTGATCCTGATTTTAGTTTGCATCGTTTTCCACGTGTTTGTGTCGCTAAATGGTTGACAATGTCTTGTGTGTTTATAGCTGGCCACTTGAAGCCGCTCTTGATGGTCTGCTTCGGCAATTCCTAAAGATCAATGATTTTACCTGTGTACAGTGCAGTAACAGCACAATGTACTGAAACACGTACCATGCCTTTACGGTCCATCCTAAAATTCTTACACTGCAATCTTCCAGCGACAAATGTGCTTGCTGTTTTTGGCCTGGGCTTGGATCCTAGACCAAACTATTTACTATGTTGAAGAGAGTGCATTGGGTGTGTAAGTGTTTAGTCTTTGATGAAAGGCAAGGACAAAGACAGATGGGGCTAGGAGTTGGACTCACCGGAAACCACAGTTGAGCTGAAGACACTTTTTATTTTACAAAGGACTAACAGGACATAACAAAACAAAATAGGATCAAGTATGCGTTCGCTTCAAAGGCCTGACTCTTGAGTGTAATTTTGAAAAGGGCCAGGTTGCCCCATTTCGCATTTAAGTCCCCCCAAATTGGCATGTCTTGAATTAAAATGACTATTGCCACTCTTTAGTGTAAGATGTTTTTATGTGTCTCTCTTGTCTGTGGTGAGGGATGAAAGAGCGGTGCCCTCCCTAGTCCCCTGACAAATATTTACCCAGTGGGAAGTGGAAGAGGTGCCATTTGTCTCGTGCCATTTCACTCTTCACCCAGTCAATTAGGATGTTTTGCTTTTTTATATTGTGCACTTAACACTCATTTTGTGGTCTCTTCTGTTTTGTCTGTCTAATGTGTCCCTATATATAGGCACTGGGCTGCCCAAAATTACCCCGCCACCACCCTTCTTGAGGTAAGAACAATCCTGGCTCCACCCGACTGTCTGCTTGAACTTGGACCTCCATTTGAAGTCTTTGGCCTTCTCTCTTCTTATTCGTGGGGCTTTCATCTGCACAGTTCAGAGTTCAGTGAAATAAAAACACCTTTGGTGTGACATTTGTCCAATCCTATCAATTATTTGTTGCCTTGATTTTCTATGGCTGTCGAACGAGTGGTGTGGAATAATTTTGTCAGTTTGACATCCCTCCATGACCCTCTGCTCCACTGAAAAACCGGAATCAGAATATTTTTTGAAGTATTTCTTAAAGTGAAAATCTGATTACAGTAGTTGAGACTCAGTGGACTGTAAGACATTATCCGTGGTTCCGTGGCTTCTCCCTCAAAGTACTGCTCCGGGGCAGCTCACAGAATTCAATCACAACCCCTCGCTACGCTTCCAAGACCACGCTTGAAATGTCAATGACACACTCAAGTCAGAGCCTTGTGTGTAGTTAGAAAGCCCAGGCAGAGATATACCAAAGATACATTAAGACAGGGTCTGCTGACTTTCACGGAATCTCAGCCAATGGGACTCAGCTTGCCAAAGATTCTTTTTGTTTGTTAGTTGTTTTCTGTTTATTTTTATTTTTTTTGTGTTTTTTTGCAGCGCCAGACATTATGTCTTCTCCAATGAAGGATCTTCTACAGCCTTCTTCAAAGGCACTTAAGATGTATAATTAATAACAGAAATCAGTGATTTGAAAATGACAGCAGAGGACACCCAGGTCCCTTTGAACCCCTTCAATCCCCATGGAATGATGGATAGTCCTATAATTAGTCAGGATGGAGGAGACAGAGTGGGTTCTATCTACCCCACTTACCCACTGACTGCCATCCACCCACCTACAAAAGGAAAGTGGCACCATTCTCCAAGGCAAGAGGACAAAGACATTCCCCCTCGGGTTCCAACGAAACGGAGGGACAAGTCGTCAGCCTGGCCTCGTCGACGGTAGCGTCGTCCTCTCATGCAATCCAACTACAAACGATCCTCAATTGATCAAACACATAGGATAGCCTACGGCGTTCAACTGCCCGAACAACGCTTGCCATTGACAAAGTCATCGCTGTCTGCCTCTGCCCATCATCATTGGGCGTGTTAGTCAATCAAAGTTCCGAGGAGAACCGCAGGACCTCAACCAGAGTCTGTGGGGATGTCTGCTGTCTTCATGTGGTCCGCTCCCTCTCTGTGCTTGGCCCCTATGGTGGGCATCTCACGCAGCTCATTGCAGTCGTCTCAGCAGGCACACATGCTTGTCTAAACTCTGCCAGCTTTGTTTACCCCCCTCTCCCTCCCTCCCTGCCAGGAGAGTCAGAGGTCCATCAGTGAGAGAAGACTCCAGGGCCAAAAATAGTGCCCCGACCGGCCATTATCAGGACCATTTGAGAGTAAAGATGTTGTTTGCTTGTTGCTCAATTTTTCTTTTCCGTTCTGTGATCAGCAGGCACTTAAAACTTACGTCACGTGCTCTTTGTAGAACACACGCGCTGGTCCCCACATTGTCTCCTCAATGTAAAGAAACATTTGTGAAATAATTTCTGTAATGATTTTTTACAAAACTTCTTAAAATGAGTGAAGATTACTTAAATGCTTCAGAATCAATTAGTATTTGGGAATCAGAGCAGGTAAAAAATGAACAAAAAAAAACAATTTGTGAGATGGGATGAACACTCAGGACCTAAAATAACTCAAATAGGCCCTGCTATTTCCTCACAATGGGCCAGAGACTTCAAAGTGTTGGGACATAAAACATCTCTCCACAAGTCCCAGTGACCTGCTAGGATAGCCTGTGTCAGGAGGGTCCAGGCCGAGTGCAGTGCATGCAGCCAGTCTCATGTTTCAACTCTGCTCTCTGTGGGTGGTCCCATAGGGGGAAACTGTTTGATTATTCCGGGATAATCTTTTGGTTACAATTCAATATGGCCCTCTTGGGAAAAGCAGAAGCGGAATTTCCTTTCACTCCCCAAAAGACTGCTGTGTGAATGATGCTCACCGTATACATGAGTGAAGTCATCTCCCCTTCATGTCAGTCCTTACCTAGATTGAAGTGTTTACACCCAACGCAACACACAAACACACAAACACACAAACACACACACACACACACACACACACACACACACACACACACACACGCACACACTTGTTTAGCCTTGTGTATCATCAGCTCTTATTCTGCTGTTTTCTCTTGCAAAATTGACAACATTGGCAATACACTTTTATTTAACCACTAAGATGGTATTTTTCTTTTTGTTTGATTTGCATGTGAGTTGAAGGTTTTCTTTTTACTGATGAAAGATTACCTTGGAGCTTTGGCAGCCAATGAAAGGGGAATGTATGGCTCATTTAAGTTTCCTCTGGATAGAGACAGTTATCCATTGGAGATTCAGCGCAGAGAGGAAAAATATCATCATAATTCTTAGTTGTCCCCAGGGCCATGCCATCTTTCAATCTCAGCTTCTGGCAACACCCTCCAGACCCACTGTCTGTCGACGGATAAGACAAGGAGATATTATGACACTGACAAGGGCATACTACTGATTACGAATTAACAGTTGAGATGGGTGCCCCTGCAGGCAGCACACTCCCTTTCCTCCGTACGAGCACGAGTCAGATGAGTTGCATCAACATCGTGGCCTCAGGACCTCGGAGTGCCCCCGATCCCGTCCCCCGTCTCCTGTCCTTCCCCTCTCACCCTACCGTCCTCCGTGTCTCTCCTTTCTTCTCAGGACAACAGATCACTCTGCCTCCATTTCCATGTGACCTCATCTGCGTTTGATTTTTGCCCGCTTGAAATTGGCCGTGGGGTGAACAGGGAGCGCTTTGATCAGCGGCGCCAGAAATAGGACTTGTTTATCTTGTTTATCTGATGACGGTCCCTAAATGGGGAGGGCACGCATACGTTGGGCTGGGCAACCTTGATGTGGGGCTAATAGCTGGAGGACATAGAGGGAGAGAGAGAGAAAGAGAGAGAGAGAGAGAGAGAGAGAGAGAGAGAGAGAGAGAGAGAGAGAGAGAGAGAGAGAGAGAGAGAGAGAGAGAGAGAGAGAGAGGGGCCCGGCCCAAGTAATGGTTGAAGGTGGAAGGAATACGATCACAGATGTGGCTGCAGGACATCAGAGCTTTGTGTCTGTCACAGTCTCTTTCCTCTAACGTTTATCTGACCCCATACAGATGGCCTCTCCTCAGCATCAAACAACAGGACGCCTTGCATCAGGTTACAACAGCTATTGCCTTTCTTTTTTACCCGAGCCTGCCCCTGCAGTTATGTAAGCTCAGTGAGCTTCTTTGATTCATAGCTTGGAGGTTATTGAACTATGCCAGTTGATGGTGTCTCTACTGTATTTGCTTGAAAGTAATACAAATCAATAAACAGAGACAAAAGGCACTTAAAAACCGAATTCCTGTGGCTTCCTCACGTGTTTTTTTCAGGCAAATTGATTCTATTTGTTTATTGGCACGGCCCTTGCTCTGGGTAGCCCTATGAAGTGCCCTCCATGGAGATTAGGACTACTGACAGGCTGACGGAACTGTGGAAGAAAAAAAAAAAAGAAACGTTGAGGAGAGAGGGCCAGCCGGCCCCCATCCACCTCCCTGCTCCGTTAGATCCACCTCAGCCGCCCGCAAATGAAAGCCTTCCTCTCCTGCGCCGCAGCTGGACTCCAGGGAGCCTGCAGAGCCCCCTGCTTATTTGTGTAACAATGTAATCAGGGGGGCCTGTCGTTACAGGACCCAGCCTTTGCACCTAGCCTGCACCACCACCAACCCCCACCCCTCCCTGCTACATCAGCTACATCCCTTCCTCTATTCCCAGCCGCTGTCCCCCTCTTCGTTTACCATCCCTCTTTCTTTCACCACCCTCTCTCCCTTTTTTCCTCTTTGAGCCTCATCATTATCCAAATCCTTCTGCTGACCTCTGTTGACCTCAAGGCTTTTGATGTGGTCCCGGTCTAAAGTGGGACGGAATGAAGATAGAAAATGTATTGTTTAAAGGAAAGATCTCCATGATTAGGCTTCTCGAAATAACCCTTCCATCCTTCTACCTTATGTTCATGTGGTGGTGTGTGTGCGTGAGTGTGTTGTTGCGTGCATAAATGCACAAGCATTTGCGTGTCTTCTCGCTTTCTTTTGCCCTGGTGTTCGCACAAATATCTATGCATCTATTCCTTGAAATACGGAAAGTGCGTGGAGGGGAGATTTTGCACAACGTGCTAATAATTTAGGCTGTTAGGTTGTGGTTTTATTGATGAGATTCCTCCCGTTAAAAACCAAGCAAAAGTAAACAGGCACACACATGTGGCGGCAATACTGCTGTTGTTTGCCCTGAGAGAATCCAACCATAGTTCAGAGGGCCCAATATGTTACAATGCATAGGCTCCCCATGCAAATACGTGTGATGAATTCCATTCCCTACGCTGTTTGATTTCCGTGGTTGTAATGGGCTTGTTGTTTTTTCTCAGTCGTTTTCAATGACAGCTGCTCTGAAGTGGAATCTCTGGCCTGACATAATATTCAGTCTAGATTTGATAGAAACGGACAGTAATGAAGACCAGGAAGTCATAAATCAACCGGATTCACACGTTACAGAACACGAGGCAGTCTGCTGGAATCTCGATAGGAGTGGGTCCACTGTGGGGTAAGGTGGGCTCAATGTGTACTTTGACATTTGTTTCTGTTCAGTCCCGCAAAAGCCGACAACTTTTGTCTGGCCCGTTCCAAGCAACACCTCCCTTGCTTTCAGCAACTACATAGCAGAATAAGCGTCTTGTTTTCCAAGTGGTATTTTTCCAAAGCCACACCATTTGATGTGGGTTGTCCTTAATCACACAACATGCCCTCCAAACATAAAATATATTTGTCTTCACTTCATGGCTGTGGCATGGTTGTTTTTGAACTTTGATTGTTTTCCCCCGTGTCACTGTCTCTCTCTCTCTGTGGTAATTGTGCAGCATCACACAGTGGTGGCCCTAGTGGCTGCCAGCGCCCGTGATTTGAATGAAGTGATTGTTTTTGATCTGGTCAATCCACGACTCCGGCTAGCGAGCAAACGGGGAACCTCTAATCCTGAATGGAACGCGCGCGTGCTTTGTAGTCTTAATATCTCTCTTCCTGTCTCGTCCACATCACTGCCTCGGAGACGACAGCGTTGGTATTATTAAACCCAAAGGCCTTGGAATAGAAGGCTACCATTAAGAACGGAGAGACGTCGCGCTCTTTGAGGCTGCGCGTCTTAATTACAAGCCGGGGCCAGGACGGAGCAGCGTAGTGTCTCCTCCGTCTCTCTCTGAGTAGAGGGTTTGGCTTCGGCGCTGGCTGGAGAACCGGTGCCAGTCCCTGGAGTCAGCGTGTCACTGGCGGGCACTTTGTGGCCGGGAGACAAGGGCATGTTGCCATGGCAGAGCGTGACTCTGCAGGGGTCTCGGGAGGAGAGCCGTTGATGAAAGGGTTTCAGCCTCTCTTTATACCCCCTCGGTCGGAGCTGTGACTGCCATGGCAGTAGGTGGAGCATAGATACAGAATAACCAGACTGGTTGTTAACATTATCGGCCCTCGTTTGGCTTCAAGGACATTCCCATGAGATCAAAGGAGTGCATTCACTGCGAAAACATTTCATTGTGCCGCCAACAATCCATCCGCCCCCCTAATTCAGATGTCTGTTGAATGAAGGAGTTGTCATCAGGGGCAATGGCTGTCATTCTCCATCTCCTACTTTGCTTTGATGAACCTACCACAAAGCAGGCACCATAATGGTCGTTATACAAAGTCTAATGTCTTTCTTTGTCGTTTATTTATTGATGTCAATAAACGTAGAATGAGCCAGTCTTCCGCTTTGTGTGTTCAGTAGTAATGATGATGATAAATGTCTGACTAATGACCGCCATTGAGTCTGTTAAGGTGCATCGGTTCCTCTTTCCCTTCATCCTTCCTCTTTTCTTAATTTTTTTTATTAAACCCCTTCAGGTCACTATGTCCTTCTCTGGGGTCCTGTTGTGAAAATCGACCGTCCCCTCTGGGACCACGTTTGTTATTTTCGTTCATGTTTTGTTTTTTCAGGCCCTCTACATTGATGCTCAGCAGCCCTTTGATGTTGTTGCCTGGGTGCTGGTGGACAAAGGAGCCTCCATCAGCTGGACTTAAGGATGGGTTGGTGGGGGTTATGAGGAAAAAGGGAGGGGGGAGAGAGAGAGAGAGAGAGAGAGAGAGAGAGAGAGAGAGAGAGAGAGAGAGAGAGAGAGAGAGAGAGAGAGAGAACTGGGAGGATAAAGAATCAAAGCAATTGCAAGGGGTTCTTGGGGGCGGAGGACACCATGTGAAACTGTGAACCATGTACCCCTCTTAAGTTTTGGCCCAGACTTCACAGTTGTCAAGGCTTTTCTTCTTTGCCTTTGTTTCCCCATTGGGTTTACGAGTCATTGTCTCCATATGTGTGTTTGTGGGCATGCTTGGTACATGTCTTTGTGGCCACTATTTGCTGTTCATTCTAGCTTAGCTATGAATAGAAGGGGGGGAAAAGCCCAAGTATTACTCCATTCAAACAGGTGATATCAGATGTGTGGTTTGTGCAGCAAAGGTCTCTTTGTGGTCTTCATTTTGAGTTTGCTGCCTGCATTGCCGTCGTCTGCCGCATGGCTCTCTGTTGACAGGCTTCTCCTTGGCGCCATGGTTACGACCTCTCCGTCAGAGAGCGCGTGCCCCCATTCCCAGTAGCTTTCTTGTTTTCTCCCTTCTACCCCTATGCAGAGTGAACGGTCACCGATGCCAACGCAGCCCCTCACACTCGCACAGCAGGGGAGAGACAGTCTTTTGCCCCGTTAGCCCATCACATCCCCGCAGGCCCACTCGGGTCCGATGGACGCAAATTCAGGGTTCAGCCTTTGATTGGTGCCGACACAGCAGCATCTCTTTCACCGACGGCCTCATTAAACCTGACAGCGTCCCGTCAGCCTCCGCTTTATTGTTCGGCTCGCTCAATGCTAAACAGCAATTAAATGCGTCACCAAGGTGCAGGTATTAATGCCTCTGGGAATGACAAAAGGCGTTGCAAACGAAAGATGACAGTTAAAACATTCATTAAAAGTTAGTTGCACTGTTGCTAGTAGTTTGGTTCCCTTGTTTTTTTATGTCAAAAGTTGTCAATCCCTACCTCTGTAAGCCTTAGGGTCACATTATTGTAGTGGAAGTGCTTGAGACTCGATGAACTTCACATTTAATGGAAGGATAAAAGAGTTGACTGAAACATGTTCTTTGTGCTGAAATGTGGCTGCCTGCGTAACTTTTATGTCACTTTTGAGTGTTCTAGTGTTTTTCTGTCAAGTGGAAAATTAAGGTAATGCAATAAATAGAAACAGGCCTGAATTTGCCAGGTCGTTTGTGTTTCACAGTAATTATTTGATCAAAGCATGAAGTTACGTATTTTACATACTCCACACACACTGTTTGTTCAGTCCCGCCCTTTTACCTCCTTTATGCACTACTCAAGCACATTGATCTTCACTTTTTATTTGCTCGTGTGAAGTCACGAAACACGCAGGGGCTAAAGAGCATGGTTTCCACATGCTGGTAAGGCTCTGCTGTCTTAAACCGCCAGACGTGAGCTGGCGACTGGTTACAATTGAAAATGGACATAGCACAGATGAATGCAAACTGTGTAAACAGTCTGTGGTTGATCACTATAGACTGCAGCGCTAGCGCAGGGACATAACCGTCGTAACATCTGCCTCTTCAATCACAATGCACGAGAGTGATTAGGCCATATTTACAGTCTGCGGGGGAAACAGACCCTCTGCTTATCTTATTGCTGAGAGGCTTGACACAGCTGGGTTGAGAAGACAATAAGAGATCAGCGGCAAAGACAAGGCACCAGATTTCGACGCACGTTGCAGCAGACGGTAGCCGCAGAATGTTGGGAGAGCAGGTCCTCTGTGAATCTAGTCCAAGAGATTTTTATCTGTAGAACGGGGATATAAATCAGAAAAAAAAAGTTTTATAAATTAAAGACAGTTCAGTGAAATGCCACTCCCACAGGACTTCAAACACAGAGTAAAAATAACAAAAGGAAGTCTGGCAATCAAACATCAGCTTGTTTGTCTATCTATATCATTATCACATTTTTGGGTTTTCCCATCTCTAAAATCTTGTCTGTGTCCATATAAGATAGACTTAAGTAGTTTGTCCAGCTGTTTCCATCTCAATATCAGAGATGTGATGACGAATCAAATTGTTCAGACGGATTTGTTTATACATTGTTGGTGAGCATGTGGGCTTACTTTTCATATTGTGACAATATTTCTCCAGCAAGGAAAGATCGAGGAAGAAGATATGGCTACTGTCAGCAAATACAACTGTTTGGTAACCTCAGAGAGGGGGTGTTCATGTCCTGTCCTTTTTTATGCCTTGCAGTTCCCAGAGATCTTTCATTCACAATGTATCACGTTTCCCCATGACCTCAGAGATATGTAAATCTCCTAGACTGCAGTTCAAACTAAAAGGTTTGGAGTTCTACATTCAATCAGGTTTATATATACAGTATATATATGTATATATATATATATATATATATATATATATATATATATATATATATATATATATATATATATATATATATATAGTATATATCCCAAAGACATTCAATTTGCTTTTTTGCTTTTTTGTGACGCTGCTTTGTATATTTAACATCATTGTCTTCTGGTGTTTTTCACATTTGTATTGCGATGGATTAAAAAGACAGATCACAGTCCCTCTAGCTGCCGAGCAGATTAACTATGTATGGCATTCTGTCAGTGAATTTGAGCTCTGTGGAATGTGTTAATACATTTAACTTTATTAATCTAATGCATGTCTCTGCAGTGCCCTGACTTAAAAAAAAAACTACATCCAGACCAGAAAATAACAAACAGCGGTGCATTTAAGAGGCCTCAAATAAAAACACATTTCAGTTGCATTGCATTATCAATTCTACCATAAACACACTTGACTATGTCTCTATTTCCCATTCTTCAACTTTGTATATGAATGAATGATCGAACAAGGACATACGTGTTTTATTTAGCTGACGGAATTAACCGTATTATAATATATGGACTATGCGTTATGAAAAATGATACAATGTACTTGTTAACCTTAAATTGCTCATTTCCTCCTTAAGGTAATCAAATGTCCCCTCTAATCTCACCTCCTCCCACAGCTCAGTGGGCTCGTTGGTGGGCAGGATCAGGGCCGGAGAAGGGAGGGCGAGAGGAAGGAAGGATGGCGGACACCTGGCCCTTTCTCTTTGGTCACTCAGACATGTCATGGCTCGGCCTCTTTGACAGAACCAGGAGGCAGGATATTGCCCTCCTATTGAGGTCCTGTGTAAAGCTCCCCAGCCCCGTTCCTCAGTGTAAAACGTGTCATATCCAGCGGGGCTAATGGGCTATCTGATGAACTACAGAATCAAGCCGTGTTCTCCCTGCCTCCACTGACTCTGTGATCTAGGTCTTCCCAAACACTCATTCCCTGCTCTTTCATTGGAGCTGGGGGGATGCGACCAGTCCTGAGCGAATGCGTCCAGACTACTGTATCATTGTGTGACTCATTCAAACAAACAAGCAGAGTGATCTGGTTCCAATGGTTGTCAGCGGTAAGATGACGAGCATAGCGTTCTTTTTGGGCACCTCGCCCTGAAACAACAGTGCAGAATGACATCACGGCAAGCATGACTGATGTCCAGTTAGAGAGAGAACAAGACACAAAGAAATGAGAGAGAGAGAGAGAGATACTTTAAGAATGTTAGACAATCAGCTCCCCAGTCAGACACCGTAAAAGCTGCCAAAAGTCAAATTCAAAACGGGCCTTTCTCCTCTCTGTGCTCTCCACATCGCATGGTCTTTGCCGGCCTGTCTTGTGAGAGGGTGTCCTCAGTCACGGGGGTGAAGCATTGAAGTGGGCTCAGAACATGCCTCTCCTTTTGTTTTATGTGCAAAAAGGTAAAAGCGGCCACAACCCTTTTTGAAATTTATCGTGTTTTTTTCCAGGGGCCGTGCTTTTTTAAATCACTGCTAGTTGAGATGTGATCCGTTCTGTTGCTGTTCTTGGAGCTGCCTTGCGTTTCAAGTCAGAAAGACGGTAGCTTTCTCTTTTTTTCTCTCGGGGAATAAGATTAGGATTAGTGTCGAATTTAATTCTATAGCTCTCTTTCTCTATTTCCCCCCTAATCTACACATCTTAAGTCAAAAGAGACTCAGTAAATAGGTGCCAGCAAAGTTTTACACAGCAACGCTCGATAGCCCACATGGAGATCTTTAGCTGACCTGAACATTTCAGACCTTCTTGTTATACACACAGTAGGCCAAACGTTTGCCCCCAGAAGACGCCACACGGAGTCCCAGACAGCTCCAGTCGTGACGTGAGGCTTTGCCATGTGTGTAATAACTCTGTCTTCTTCCTCCGGGCCGACCTGTTTCCAGCAGCTCTGGTTTGTTTCTACTCTGATCTAGAGACAGGTTGGTAAATCACTGGCTCCTATTCGCCCTTTATTTTATTAGATTTCCTGCCAGGGAAACAAAAGGAGGCTTTGAGTTGTTGAGCGGAGCTGTTCTCCCTCACCATAAGAAAGGGGAACTGCTTCCACATCGAAGAGCCTGCAGTGTTTTCGTGTGTGATTGCATTAACGTTAGCTTGTGTTTAACCCTCCCTCCTGTGCTACGTTCGCTCCATTTGTATGACGCAGGAACTGTAGCAGGTGCACTCTCGAGTCTGAAGGTGAGTATGAGGTTTAGTGCTACAGCGTACAATGTATTTTGAATATGAATCATACGAATCCTTCCCCTCCATGATTGAGGGCCAGGCCCTGGCTTCATCTGAGACAAGCTCTCAAATCTGCTATGGACATTTTATTTCGTTTTTTTATCTGGCTAATACATGAGTGAGCAGTGAACAAATTCTTTTCACCCATTGCTTGTGTATGTGCCTCTTTTTTTTTTTACAGAATGTGGTCTCCACGAACCAACGAACCAACTACTGAATTCCAGGGCTCCCTTAATCCTGCGGGCAGAGGATGCACTTAAAATGTGATTATTGGTGAAGCCATTTAGTTGCCCCCATGTCTCTATTTTCCCCAACCCTGTCCTGCAGACCGGTTTTCTTCCTGTCTGCTGGCTGTCTGCACAGCTGCTACTACTTCCACAGCCTAAGCAATGCTCTCCTGTGCCAGTAGGTAGACATGTATAGGAGTGGACCTGCTGGACCTGTACAGGTGAAGCTGCTGTAGCGAGTTCATGTCCGGATGCTAAATCTTTGCTTTCCAAAACCATTCATTACTTTCAGGCATCCATGCTGTTTTAACGTGGTGTGCACTGCAGCGTTTAAAGGAGAAGAAGAACAACATCATAAAACCATTGCACGCCTTTTTGCATCTATTAATCAGCTCAAGTCTCTTTGACCAGATCCAATTATAAACACTACGTCATCAACAATAAGACAATTAAATAATTTTTGCTGGATAGTTTTCAAAGTGTTAATGTAAAAAAAAAAATCTACATCTTTAGTTTTGTTTTGCAGATATTGCTCAAATAGTATTTTTTTAAATCATGTTAGTTTGAGAATAAATACATCCATCTGTGGTAGTGGTTTAGTGCCTCTAAAAATCCCCAGGTGGAGAGATAGGTGTCTTTCTTACAGACACCAAGTCTCTCTTTGAACATGGAGCTAAAGGTTTGTGTTCATGTATAAGCTCATGTTTGTAGAAACTCACCACACAGGAAACCGTTAATGACAAGGACCAACACTGTGGCTTGACCTGTGACCCTTGCTCTCTGACCTTTCTTGCAGTCCTGCATGAACCCTTGTCCACTTGAAAGCTCTCCTGTTGATTCACCAGGCCTAATCTTGAGCCCCCCCCACCACCACCACCACCACTATGGAGGAGACATATTGGCCTCCTGGCATCTGTTGGTTTCTTTTGAAGGCAGTTACTATTGCTCAATATAAAAAGAGACAGCATATTTGTCTGTTTACTTTTGATTGTTTTTCACTGTATTCTGCTATATTTTTCACAAGCTTAGTTTTTGGATAATAAATAAGACAGAAAACACAGAATGTAACATTACTGAAAACTGCCTAAACTTTATTTTCTTCAGTTGAATTAGGTTCACCATTCAGGTTCACAATACATCCTTTATTTAGTTGGTCCGTCCCCAGTTTATACCTTCAATGTCTCTATCTTGATGGTGGTTGAAATGGCCACGCGCGAAGGGCTACAAATTGACACTTGCTGTAGCAGTTCTGTACCAAGTCTAACAAAGGGCAGTCTCCTGCTGTGGCCCCCATGCTGCCAGCTAAAGAGATTTCGGTCATTACTTGCCCCTTTTTAAATATCATCAAACGTTGCCCCTCTCATGATTCAAAGAACATGACATTCACATTCACAGCCTTCTTTAAGCTTGATTGGCAGACACACAGTGGGCCCGTGCAGGAGTGCATTCGGTACCTTTTGATGTCGCCTTAAAATAGAACGCTTCGCTGACCTCTGGTCCTGCTTGGTCCAAACGGCTCATTTTGGAGATGACCCCCCCCCCCCCCCAACGCCCTTGCTGACGTCACCTTGGACAATCTGCAGCTTTATTTTTAGACTCTTCCACAAAAAACTAATTGAACGGCCCTGGTTCACAGAGCGTGCGTGGTGTGATGTGAGGGGATTATTGTTTTTGCCGTGGCCTGTAACGTGGCTATGTAGGCCAGAACGCGGAGGAGGGCGGTCATCTTGAAGAGATAAGGCCACGATGGGTGAAGGGGGCGGATACTGCAGTGCTGCGGGTCTACAGAAATAGCCCTGTCCAGACCCTAATTGTTCCTCCCTTGTGCTCCCGTCGCCTCCTCAGCTGCATGCCAAGGTCGCTGACCCTATCATCCACCTCACTGGTTCCGGAAGAGTCCTTTCCGCACCCTGCGGTTCCCGAAGCCCCAGCCAACACACCCGAGCACAGCAGCAGACCATCCCCAGCCCGAGACTTAACGTTCGAGCGCCAGGACCAGTTAGGAGTGATCCCAACAGAGCGCCCATGTGGCTCAAACTGCCATGTACGTTCTAATCAGCAGCACCTCAGAGAGGCCCCGGGGCCCCCAGGAAACCCTGCATGTCACAGCAGTACATAGAGACAGAGAGCCGGACATAGACACTGACCCGTTATTTACATTATCTCAAACACACGCTAGCCTCCGCCGACGCACGCACACACGCACGTACAAAAACACACATATGCCCACGTGTGTATATGTTTTTGTTATACAGCTCTGTAAATGTTTGTAGGTAGCATATGTGTTTGTACGTCTTGTGCGCATGAGTCATGCCAGTGTTAGTTGCGTGAGAGAGCGCACGGAGCAGGGTGGTGTGCGTGAGGAATGTGTTCTCTGTGTGTCCCCAGCAGCATTCCTCCATGGCTTGAGCGCTTCATGCCCATGAGGGGGTCACGAGGGCCTCTTGTCTCCCACTCTAATGCATCGCAGCCGTAGCCAGATCCAATACTAACGCACACACACACACACACACACACAGATGATGTTTTCTGTCTCATCCGTGCTGTGGTGGGATGCTAGTTACAAGTGATGGAACTAAGAGCATTAAGCCTTTTGTCTGCTCGTCCAAGCTGCCTCTCCTCTGAAGGATAACACAGAATCACCTAGACTTAACAGCCTACCACCAGATCCGCACAATACAAGATGGCAAGTCATATAACGAGTTATAGTCCTTCGTAAAAGTTTTAACTTGAATTATATATGAGATACAGTAAATGCTTTTATGACCACAATGAATGTGAAATGTGAAAGTTTGACGTGTCCCCTAGCCCTCTTTTACCATAAGTGCAGTACGTACACTTCAGATCTCACTTATTTGGGTATTGTCACAGCTGTCTGTGGCAGGCCAAAAGTCAAAGCCATAATTGCTCATGGTGCAATACTATTACTCGGCATTGATGGGAGCCCTATATTCTGGGTTTGAGAAGAAAGCAATTCCAAGATGACAAAGTGTGGAAAAGCATGGACATGCTGTCTTGCTCTCAGCTGTGGGCAGAGGGGCGTAGAGGCTCAGGGATTAGGGATGGAAAGCTGACATAATCAGAACCCAGCCTCGTGGGGACAATAAAGACCGGTATACTCTATGTGACTCCACCTTAAAAACGACATCATTCTACTTCGCCACTTGAATCAAGAGAGCTGCATAATTTGGGATTCATCAATCACCAGTGAACGGTATGCCCTCATAATCTTTTATTAATGCTCAGATTGAAGACAATTGTGGATCGCCTGAAAAGACCGGTGTCCTCATGGCAATGAAACAGAATAACATTTTGGTCAGCGCATAATACAAATTGTTTCTGTTTCACACAATAGTTTACCATAAAGAGTGTAATATACAAGTGCCAGGCTAGTCTTCCTATTGGCATGTGTACATGGAAGAAACCAGGCAGGGGCTAATGCTACCTTTGCTTCCAAAACGTCCAAATAACAGCAGCATTGATCAGAGCCGGATCCCACGTGTGGGCTGTCTAAGATCAGCCGCTGGGATGGAGACAGATCTGTCTCTTTCCCCGGAAGTTCCTTGCTCCGGAGCTTCTCCAAAGAGTCTGAAATGGCTGTCGACACTCCCTGCCTTTAATGTATGATCAAGAAAAGATTGAACTCATTACTCTCTTTAACACCCCTCCCCATTCTTGTCCTAAATGCTTTCGTATGTTTAGTGAGACTGCCTTCAGATGTAATTTGTTCCACTAAAAAGTTATTTGGCAATGCCCTACTTCTCTGTTAAGAGACCATTCAATAGTGCAAGTAATGTTTTGGACATTGAATGGTACATTTAAATAATGAGATAGTTTGAGAATGTAAATGCAGTTAATTTAAAAGCTGGTAAGGCTGGTATTTGCAAGGCCTTCAATCTTCTATCTGCTTTAGGAATGTTCTTGCAATCAGGTAAAAACATTATGTCATTAAAAAAACCTAAAGGACAGTAGGGTTTACTTTATTGCAAAAAAATATATTTGGGTTGCAGGTTAGATTCATTTATTCAGCAGACAATTCAGAAACTGTAAAAAAAAAAAAAAAAAAAAAGTGCATGTTGTCTTATGAGGCTGCTTAGAACAGGATTCCATTGGAAGATGAAGTTCAAACTCCAGTTGGCATGCCCATGAGCACCTAGTTGTACTTTGGACTCCATTCCTCCAAGTTGCTTCAAGCTGTATGTGAGCAGCAGTTGTAAGCTTAGTCATTCATCAGCCACACAACCAAAAATGTGAAGTGTGGTACAGCTATGCTGACTCACAGACAAGACACGCTGCCCTGCTCCAATTGGTGCAAAATCGTCAGAGGTTAGGAAGGTTAAAACACGCTACATTAGTCACTCTTAAACAGCCCCATCCGCTCTCCCCATCCCCTTTAGATGTGATGAAAAAAAGAAAAAGCACCTCAACTTCCATTTCCTCTCTGTTTATTTACCTTCAGAATTACACCCTACTCTTCCTAGCCCATGTTCCAATGTGTTTTGTTATGCTTACTTTCAAACAGAATAACTATGCGTGTGGTCTCTGGTGCACACATTCACAAACACAATCCCTGTTCCAACTCTCTCCCGTACCAGTGGTCCCCATCACCCAGCCCCATTCCCCCTGCCCTAAGGGACTGGCTGCTCTCCTTATTACACTAATTGCTTCCAACTGCTCCAGGAGGCTTTGATGAGAATCAACGGGGATCATGCTGGAAGCACCTGTTGTTGCTAAGAGAGGCACAGGTGGGCCATAGAGGTGGACACAGGCATCGAAGGGCGAGGACAACAGTGCTGCACTCATTTTTATATATGAAAGTAACATTAAAGTTTAACACAATTATTTAATGACAGAGTTTTTTTTTTTAACAAATCGATTTTTTCAAATAAAGCACATAACATTAGGCTAAACAAATACTCTAAAGATAATAAATAAAGGCTACACTGCAATTTTAACACTCCTATCGCAAGTCTTTGCATTGCTATTCATTTCAAATGTTTCAACATAGAACACCATCTTAATAAGTGGTAACATATCCATCTGGCTCCATCTTCTGGCACCATTTGGACTAGAAATCCAGCAGCTAGTAGGAGGGAAAAACACTTCATGGGAAATGCTATCGTTATCATGTTGACTTCTGAGGGAGGTCTGAGAGTTGATTAGGTTCAAAATGTAATTTTCCTAAAGAGTAACTTGAAGGAATTGTAAAGGTAAATTTGGTGACTAGCTAAGCTTACTTACCAACTGAGGTAGGATCTTTTCAAAGTGCTCAATATCCACTTTGTCACAGTCCTCGGAGTCAGCCTGTTTTATTGATCTTTGTGCAGCCTCTATACAAGTTAACAATCAAATATATAGTTAATTATTCAGTAAAGTTATTTCTAGACAAGAATTTATAACTGTTTGCGTGTTGGAGAATCAATTTTAAGTGTTTGAAAAACAACTGCCCCAATGACCATGGCTTAAAGCTGATAATGTAAATCCAAAACATTGCCAGCTTACCTTTTACAAACACCTTCAGCATTTCAGCCATGAGAACGACAGCATCGCCACTCACTGCAATCGACAATCATAATTTACAATAGCAGTGGAATAGCCATAACAATATAGACAAGACAGTCCTCACTTAAATATTCAACTCACGTTTAGTTTTATCCTCCTTGAAGAAGCTTGAAAGGAGTTTGCTAACTGTTTCCTGAGTAAACAAAAGCATACAAACTTAGTTGAGAAAATCCACCCACTAGCATTCTTGACGCTGTATGTTGACCAGTTTGTACTCAGTGTGCTAAAATGCACACGTATCATAATCATGATTAATTAACTTAATACACATACCCTGAAACAGTTTAAACTTGCGCAAGCCAAAACTTTAATAAGTTACCTTTTTGAACACAATTTCCTTATCATTCTCCGCCATTTTTTTCTGTCAAAAAGTGGACTAGCGCGCTTTGAACAGTGATTGGCTGTTTCGCATCAAAAGAGTCTACGTCACTCTGGAAATAGTACCGCCCAACTTCTAGGCTACGGATCTCCACTTTACCTTTCTTAAGATTTAATTATTCGATTATTTTATTACAGAAACATTTCTTTGCAAAGAAATACCAATTTTACATGTTTGTTTCACCACTTGATCAATCACACATTCCGTACATACTGTTTAAAGGACCCATAATGTAGACAGTCAGACATTTTTGTGTGCTCCCTTGGTGTCTATAAAGCACGTTAAAAAGTATTTAAACAAAAAAAATATATATATCATATTTTTAAATCATTCTTTTAAGGTGCCTCTTTCTTCCCTTCCATCTCACAATGTCGATTTCAGTGGTGAATGCGAGTTTACGCCCATGGCTATTGCTCATTAATAACATTCATCAGCTGAGTTATGTTATTGGCTAGGGATAGTAACAGTCCGCTGTTGTCATGGCTGCGGCCGGAGTAGCTGAGTCCGTGATTGGCCAATTACATTGACTTGGATTTTCAACGCCACAAATCAGTGCAATCCAGAACAGCTTGTAAAATAGGGTAGATGTGTTGCCAGAGGTAAAATAGAGAAAATGCACAAGGCACAGATTTCACTTTTCATGTTGTTGGTACAATCCCTATAAGTGAAAAAACAATGCAAGACAAAGATATAGTCCATATCTTACATTTGGGGCCCTTTAAAATAAGTAAGACTAGGATCGGGTCCGCGAACGACATTGATTAAGGTTGTGTCTTTACTTATTTCATTAGGCTACAAGATCAACAAAATAATAATAATAGTACATTCAATTAGTTATTTCATTGACATAATCACATTCTAAGAATACTAGGACACTGCCAGAGCATTTGTCAATGGATGGATATAATGCGTCTACTACAGCCATATACTCATATAGGGACTCCTGAAGTTCTGTAGGACTGACCATTGGCCAATGGTGGGATGCAGAATCTGAGACGCAGTAGAATTTACGCTTAATTTGGTGAAAACTTCCACTTATCACCTGTTTGGTAAGTTAAGGTCCTATGAAGAAGCGCATAAATAAATACTTGTTGCATACCTCTTAATATATAGGTGAAGCATCGTAGTTGCTTTAGACTAGAGCACTAACAAAGGCACACTGCTTCCTTTGTCAGTGCTTGCATTCTGTTTCATGCTGAGAACATTCTTACAACCTGATTGTAATAACTAATTAAAGGGCCTGAAGACTGTTTTCTGACACAATACAAACTGTATCCTAAAAAAGTGAGAAATGTTCACTTACATTTATTTAATTTGCCTTTTATTAATAGTCTACAACAGTGGTTCTCAACCCAGTCCTCAAGGACCCCCAGCCTTGCCAGGAATAGGACCTTCCCTAGTGCCAACACATCTGGTGCAATTAGTCAAGGCCTTCCTGTATGAGACTAATTACACCAGGTGTGTTAGAAACTGTGAAGATTAAATACCTGGAATGGGTGGGGGTCCTTGAGGACTGGGTTGAGAACCACTGGTCTGCAACATAATATACAGTAGATATGTGCTTACAGATGTTTATTGTACTCTGTTCTTAAAATACAGAAATTATAAACTGAAGGACATAAAGATACACAACGATGAGTACCAAGACAATTCTAAAACATTTGGAAGAATTTGATTATAGATTTTGAAGTTAAAACTATCCTGCACCCACGTTAAGGAAAAGAAAACTTGCTTCATAGCCTTCCTACATGTGTTTTTGTGATTTCACAGAAAATTCAATTACCCAACATAACATTAGTGTATAAATGTGTACAAATAATATTAACACACTTTGTTAATGCAAACCGTTATTTATGTAGCACTTTTAACACTGTCATAACGCATTTAAATAATAATACAATTATTTGTTTTTTCAATTATTAATAATAATAATAATAATAATAATAATACATTGAATTTATAAGGCGCCTTTCAAGGCACTCAAGGTCGCCGTACAGTAATATAAAAAACAGTTCTCATAAAAATAATAAAAATAAATAAATAAATAAAATAAAATAAGATCAAAATAAGTAGTATACAATTAAAAAGGCATTGGAGCCTGCAATCAAGCATTAAAAAGCATCACGTGGGACAGTAAGCCAGCCTAAACAAATGGGTTTTGAGGTGGTTTTTGGAAACAGGAAATCGAGTCCAGATTTTTGATGTCAGGGGGGAGGGAGTTCCATAGACGTGGGGTGGAGCAGCTGAAGGCTCGCGATCCCATGGTGGACAGACGAATTCGGGGGACGATCAGGTTGATGGAGGAGGTAGATCTGAGGGACCGGGTGGGAGTGTTAATATGAATGAGGTCAGACAGGTATGGAGGGGCTAGATTGTGGATGGCCTTGAATGTATGGAGGAGGATTTTGAAATTTATTCTGTATTTGATGGGAAGCCAGTGGAGTTGGAGCAGAACGGGCGTGATGTGACAGATGGCAGGGGTTTTGGTGATGATGCGTGCGGCAGCGTTCTGGACTAATTGCAGTTTATGGAGGAGTTTGTGGGGGAGACCGAAGAGGAGGGAATTGCAATAGTCCAAGCGGGAAGTGACAAGAGAGTGTACCAGGACTGCAGTGGTGTTGGGAGTGAGTGAAGGGCGGAGGCGGTTGATGTTTCGGAGGTGGAAGTAGGCGGACCGGATGGTGTTGTTGATGTGGGTGTGAAATGATAGGGTGCTGTCGAGGACAACACCCAGACTCTTAACCTGGGGGGAGGGGGAAACCGAGGAGTTGCCGATGGTGAGGGAAAAACTGGGGAGTTTGCTGAGTGTGGACTTGGAGCCAATGAGGACTACCTCTGCTTTATTATCGTTTAATTTGAGGAAGTTTGAGGTGAACCAGGATTTGATTTCCTGTAGGCAGGCACAGAGGGAGGAGGGTGGGAAGGTGGAAGAGGGTTTGGAGGAAACATAGAGCTGGGTGTCGTCCGCGTAACAGTGGAAATGGATATTGTGTTTGCGGAAGATCAGACCAAGTGGAAGGAGGTAGATGATGAATAGGATGGGGCCAAGGACGGAGCCCTGGGGAACACCGGATGAAAGGGGGGAGGGGTGGGATGTGAATGATTTTAATTGAATGAACTGAGTGCGGCCAGATAGATAGGAGTTTGTATATTTTTGATCAGGTGACCATTTTACTAAATGTCATCTAACCACTGGGCATCATCAAGTAAGTAACCTAGACCCACAGATCGTTTTGCCCGAGGAATGTATGCAGGCACCTCCCTTTCCTCCTCCAAGTCATCATCGCTCTGTAAGATGGAAAGAGGATTTTGCAGTACGGTTATCAGATTAGGCAGCACGGTGGCTCAGTGGGTTGCACTGTTGTGTCACAGTAAGCAGGTCCTGGGTTCAATCCCCACCTGACCCAAGGGGCTTTCTGTGTGGAGCTTGCATTTTCTCCTCGTGTTCACGTGGGTTTCTTCCGGGTACTCCTCCCACAGTCCAAAAACATGCAGGTTAATTGGTGACTCTAAATTCGAAATGTGAGTGTGAGTTGTTGTCTGTCCCTATGTGTCACCCCTGTGTCGGCTGGGATAGGCTCCACACCCCCCGCGACCCTGCAAAGGATGAGCAGTATAGCGGATGGATGGATGGTTATCAGATTGAGCAAAAAAGTATTAAGGTGTAAATAAGTACAGTCTTGTCAATACTTGATTGCACAACACTGCTGATATACTTTCGTTTGCAAATAATTTTCATTAAGGACAGTAGTATAGGAAACACCCCTTTTTGCGTGTCGATCCCAAAGGGAAAGTAATGATAATGATTAACTAACCTTAAAACTAACGACTCTTCTGACTTTCACCTCAGTTCCTCCAATATAGTGAGGGCCTGCCCAGTCTGCTCTGTCCGCCTCAGCTTCGGTGGAAAATCTGACATAGGCTAGGGTCTGTTCACGTTCCGAAGCAGTGGCCTTATTAATCTGTTAAACAGGCACAATTCACTGTGATGTACATTGAATTATTTTTTATTCATCCTCCCCAAAATAATAATACTTTAGATTGAGAACATAGAATGTTATGGTACCAATCCCAAGTAATTATTAGGTCATTGTCTTCCGTCCTTACCTTGCATTGAGTGACTGAGCCCCACTCTCTAAAATAAGCCTGTAGGTATCCCTCATTTATATGAGAATTCATTTCCTTAATGACAAGCCCATAGTCCTGGTAAATAATGAAAAAAAATGTCCATACATTTGACCAAAGTATGCAATAGTAGATCACCACTGAAAGCCCAAAAGTGAAAACAGAAATGTGTTGTCTTATAGTCTCAGCTTTCTTAGACCTGGTCCCGGTTGTATACCCCTGTATAAATACAAATAATAATCATACTAAATTATTTGAATAAATACATATTTACCAGCTCATATTTTTCCTCCAAACCTGTCATGTGTTTTTTCGGTAAACTAATGTAAACCGTCTTCTGTGATGCCTCTTGTTGGATTGTTTCTGATGAAAGGTAGAACATTTTCACTTATTTGTGAAATCTTTTATGGAACAACAATATGAAACCCTGATGTGTTCATATAGTTGTATGAAACTAACATAAAAACATGCAGGACATTGAATGTTAATTCAATGAACTGTGGTCACATTGGTCAAAATGTGATTCAAAACAGTTTAGCATTGCAATGACACTACTTTGTTAGATTTACAGTATGTAACATTTAAATAAAGCAGTTGAATTCATCTTGCACTTACCAACAAAGTCCATGTTGTTCCACCCGTTCAAATCTGACATGCATATACAGCTGAGTTTTGGAGTATGGTAGGGTGAAAAATGGGGAAAATGTGCTGCACTGTGGAAGTACTTGTTGGGTAGCATTGTAGCGTCATTTTACAGGAATTTATTCAAAACTAGGGCTACCACTAACGACTATTTCTCATTTGATTGATCCATAGACTTATAACTGATAGATCTAAATGATTATTTATTTTCTCAAAAAAAAAATAGCAAGAGAGAAAGAGGGGAAAAACAAATACATAATAATGAAGACATTAAAATCCACACTTTTTATTATATTAGTTACAATTTTTCAAACATTATTTATTGAATTTATGACATTCCTTACACAAAGAATAAGAAATGTGCTCAAAATAATGGCAGAAACAAAATAATTAGATAAGAAACATGTACCAGCCCATCACGCACAAACACATGCCGAAACGTTCAATCAAGTAGAATAAGCCTAGAATCTAGCCTAAACATTTTCTCAAACACTTATTCAATGGAAGTTCTAAAGTAGCGGGCAGACAACTTTATGACTTGCATAATGCATGTATTTAGCAGTTACAAGATATGAAAAAAAGCTTTCCCTACTAATGGCAACACACATCTATATCAGAAATTGATTCAAGTTCAACATCTAATAGTCAGTGACTAGGACATATTAATTCGCTGAAAAGGTTACCTCATATAAGTCACGCTCTATGGATTTGTGTGTAAATGTTTTATGCTGTGTTTGGTGTGCCTGGCGACTGACTGGATTAGGGCTGCCGCGATTAGTCAACATAATCGATTATGTCGATGCTGAAAATGTGTCGACATCAATATTTTAAACCAACGCGTTGTTTTGTTTTTTTTGCTTCTTTTTTGGGAATGCACCTTTCATTTCTAAAACGCATAATTTCTTTATTACAAAAATTAACTATAACAAATAGTTATATTTGACAGGAACTACAAAGAACACAGGAGAACTGTAATGAAGCCAGTAAGGTAAAAACAACAATTCAATTCAGTCATTTGTTTTGACAGTATTAATTGCAGTCGACGAGGGATATTGGGCAACGACTTGTTAAAAAGACGTCCATCAAGTGTCTTAACACAAAATGCCAACAACAGAAACAACTTGGAGAAAATATCTATTGAAAAACATAGATAAAATCAATCAGCACACATATGTTGACAAAATGCATTCCACATATGTCAGAAAGGATCTTTAGGGGCATACTATCACCTCTTACCTTACTTCAGTTGGTCTACGGTTGGGATTAGTATGGTTGAGAAGAGGAGACTGCATATCTCTGCTCATGTAGGGCCTGCAGCTTAGCAATGAGAAATGATTTGTCCATACCCTCCTAAAAAATGAAATGCACAGTGTCAGCTTAATGAAATATACTCACAGCACAACTCAGATCTATCAAGAGCACGTTGCTGATACATTTTGTTGAATTTTACACACATTTTCAATTTGCTCCCGTAACAGGGAAATGATTCCCTTTTGGCCGTCCACTACTTGGGTGTAAACATAAAGCACCATTCTGAAAAAAAAAAGAAAAACAAGAGTACAGTTTCACCACTACTGACTGACTGACTGACTGACTGACTGACTGGCTGGCTGGCTGGCTGGCTGGCTGGCTGGCTAGCTCACTCACAGAAAGAGTCCGGCAGTTAAACACATGAAGAGGGGGTTCTCAACAAGGTAAGTGTAGGCGCTGCTGAGCCAGGCCAGGCTGGGGTGGGTGTTCTCCAGCTCCAGGCCCCACTGCCTACTTGACTGGAACATGGTGAGATTCCTGAAAGGGCCACAGCTAGTAGAAGGCTTTATCCTAAGGTGACACAAAAGATGGGATCACACCAATGACAATTATGAAAAGTTGTATTTTCCGATTTTTCCCGTTTCTGTGTGTAGTGGCAAGTGAGTGGGAGATGGATACAGAAAAAGAGCTTCATGTGGGCATTATCAGGTGGGCGATTAAAAAAAAAAACGTGTACAGTAAGTGTGAAGAAGAGAGAACCTACGTCCATACGGTGTATGTGACAGACACAGCAGCGCCGAGGAAGGAGGGGAAGCAAAGCAGAGAGATGAACAGTGTGGTCATCTGACTGGCGCTCCAGGGTTTTCTCGACGCCTGACAATTCAGCATCAGACTGCTCTAATGGAGGCACCACGGGTAAGCAGGTCCGTCAGACAATCAATATACGGGCATGTTCTAGCGTCACGCTAAAGAGGAGAGTTTGGGACCTAAACAACTTACTTTTTTCATGTAGAACAAAACCAACAGCTTAATGATCTGGACTGCAGGAAGCAGTGGAGAAAACAGTACGCCCAACCTATTGGGATGACAGAAAGACAACAGGGGTCGTTTACTGTATGTGTTACTGTATTACTCCTTTCTTAAACGATGCACATTTTCACAAGACAATCATTACAATCATGAACATTCCTTACCAGGTAAGGGTCTGTCTGTGCCGTATCAGTCGTTACCAGGTGAGGGTCTGTACTATAGCATTCCTTACCAGGTGAGGGTCTGTACTATAGCATTCCTTACCAGGTGAGGGTCTGTACTATAGCATTCCTTGCCATGTGAGGGTCTGTACTATAGCATTCCTTACCAGGTGAGGGTCTGTACTATAGCATTCCTTACCAGGTGAGGGGCTGTACTATAGCATTCCTTACCAGGTGAGGGGCTGTACTATAGCATTCCTTACCAGGTGAGGGGCTGTACTATAGCATTCCTTACCAGGTGAGGGTCTGTCCATAGATGAGCTCCAGCACGTTATGAGCAATGTCAAACACAGGCTTCCTATTTCTTTGTAACAGTCCTTTGGAAAACACCCTGGGGGCCAGACAAAGTAATGGTCTCACTTCTGGCACGTCTCAAGAATAGCACACATCAAAAACAACAAAAACATCTGCCACTACTTTACCTCCACAAAAACTCTCCACAGAGCGTATAGAACACAGTGAAGAAAAAGTCCACTAGGAGGAAGCGGTAAAGCTCTTGACCAACAAAGCTCTCCCAACACTGTAGACAAATATAGTAAAACAGTAAAACCTTTTCTCTTCAAATGATACATTGATTGAGAACTATAGTAAATGAGGAGAACTTTCACACAAAACATTTATTTTTCTATGTCTGACAAAATAATCTAATTTTGGCATAGATAATGCGTAATTATTTTGTCCATTCCTGCACATGATTTGCTCTGTGCTGGTTGGCGTTTGACCCGTGGGGGTCAGATTTGAAGACACTTTAGAACAAGAAAAAACTGGAAATACTACAAGACTGGTATTTGTGTTAGATTTACCTCATGACGCTCAGGACATTTAAATTCAGAATGTATGCAAATGTGCTGCGTAAATGTCAAAATGTCACATTACCGGAGGCCTTGTAGTGAGCAAACAATTATGGTCACTGTATTGTGCTGTCTTTGTGCTTCATTACAGAAAAAACATAATAAACAGAAAATCAAATGTAGTCTATGGCATGCTGAATAAAAAGTGGATACCCCTCAATACTCTATGCTCCCACTTTGTTCAAGGCCAGTCCAGCTACCAGCCTAAATATAGTTGAGCTTATTTGGGTGTAAACATATTTGTTTATGGAGTGATCCTTTTTTATGATGTTTTTATTGCACCCCGGATCAAACTTTTGGCTTTGTGGATTCTAGGTTCGAGAAAAAGACTTGTTGAGACTCACACAGCCTAGAAAGTAAAGTGTTGGAGTAGACAAATTTCATATGTAATACTAAAATCCCATTTAGGTCAGTCATATACCTGTGATCTGCTTACTCCCTATAAACCTGATCACTTACCGAGATCCTCCAGCAGTGCCCTTTTAAAGGTTTAAACGACTCAACTCCGCAGTAAAGGTGACCAGGCCTTTGCTGTTTGGGCCCCTAAATTGTGGAACTCCCTGCCTGGTGATCTCAGGCAGACAAACTCAGTTTCCTCTTTTACATTTCTCCTTAAAACTCACTTTTATCAAATGGCTTTTATCAACTGATGCTATTTCATGTATTATTTAATATCCTATGTTCTGGATTTTATTATATTTTTTTGTATTTATATTGTAATATATTTTATTGTATAATCTGTTCTTATTGTCAAGCACCTTGTCACCTTGTTTTTGAAAGGTAGGAGTTTATTATTATTATGGTTTAGGGCCAACCCATTTTGACAGGTGAAACAAGTTCGCCATGTTGTTTCCAGGACTGTACCTGAACGCCATGACTCTCTGGTTCTGCTGTAATTCGTCCTAACCAATGGTAACACAGCACACCAACGACACCCATCTTCAAAAGGAGGTTCCTGTGTACAAGTATAACAAATTATGTTTGACACAACAGTTTTTCTTTAAACCGATTTCTAGCTGTTTTTTAACTCATTTATTTTTCTCTCTTTGATGGAAAAACATTGAGAAAATCATGTATTAAGACACATAAGTGACAATGCATGTTCTGTCTAATGTATCCTGGGCACGACATTGTTTCAAGAAAAAAGCTGAGATCTATGAAGAAAGAGCCATACTTTACTCCTCTTTCTTCACCCAGACATTTCTAAAAGTGTTATCTTCACGTGTGACACGTCACAAATTTTTTTTTGAAAAACAAACATTTCTCAAGCCATTGAGAAAACATTCCTTAATGTTTGGCTGGAAACCCCATTCGTTCATTATTCATTCAATCATTCAATCAGTCATGCATTCATTCATTCCACCTAGTCCTAAAACCATACCCTTTTGGACTTACCAGTTTAATCACCAATCAAATAATAACAATTTAATTTCGGATGGGCATTTTTACATTCAAACGTTATGAACATTACGTCTTGTAGCTCCTATAATCACCTCAGGATGGCAACATAGATCTGTACAGTTGTTGAGTCGTAACGCTCCATGGATGACAGCAGGTTGAAGAGTCCAGGAAGTAGCAAATTAATACCTGACACCAACACTGGCAGGACAAGAAGACTCTCTTCATTTACCGGACTCTCTTCAACATCCTTTCTTTTCTGGAAAGGATGCACACAATGTACAAGGGTAAGTAAGACCACAGCCCTGTTTGCAGGCTGGAACATGAGAGCACTACGCGATTCCTTGCCATATACATTCCCTTTTGTGATTTTCTGCTCGCTTAATCCTTGAAAATGAAAAGGCTTGGTAATGGAGACAATATATTACCCCAAAGTTCCAACAAGAAACTATTAATGGCTGTGAAAACCAAATTACAAAGCTCCAAATAGTAGCCTGAACATTTTGGGAAACAGTCATAAATAAGGCCAATAAATGGTTAAGTGAAGGTTAATTTGTATTTGGTACTAAGACACTAAGAAATGTGAATCCCCATCAAAAGTAGACTAACCAGGTGCTGGTGGTCTGAAAGATAGAGGATGACCAGTGAACATAGACATATGCTTGCCAGGCATACGGTCCATGCCAGAAAGCGCACAACCAAGTGCCATAGTTGCTGTAAAATGCCCCTCCGTTTCCCTCCGCAGGTACCCTCAGAAAGAAGCTCCTGTATGCAAGTGAAACCAAACAGTTAGTACATGTCCAGCCACACATTGATGCTTCACACACTATTCTAAGTGTGTTGTGGGTGTCGGTGCACATTTGAGTGGGAAGATCACAAACTATGCAGCGTGAAGTTCCTGTTTGGCGGTATCTCACATCATTGACTTATTAATAAAAGATCCACATCAGCAGCAGTGTTGCTCTTAATTCATGGTGAATGATAATTGATCATTACTGATTACTAAGGGAATTACCGGGCTCCAGGCTTAGTGGCAGTAGCACAAAAACTGGTGGCAGCTTTTCTTTTGGTATTTTATATGAAATCAACTTACAATTTATTTTAAAACGGTAATAGTGGTACTTCGGTTCGGTATACTATACCACACAAGAGACAGAGAAATGAATGCTGCCAGTGGGTAGTTCAAAGGAGGATATAACTGTTTGACTAAAATGTGACCTTAGGATTTTGTTAATATTATTATTATTATTATTATTATTATTATTATTAATAATAATAATAATAATAATAATAATAATAAAAAACACCGACGAAAATCAAGTGGCAGTACTGCAACCAATAATTATTTTTAGTGGCAGTGGACACACCCAAATTGGTGGCAGTCTGGAGCCCTGAATTATTTATAAACTATGATTCAATGCATGCAGAGTAATGCTGTGCATCGCACAGTGCAAAATGTCATTGGTTTCACATCCTCACAATAGCTATATGAAATGACATTGTACCCACACAGCAAAATAAACTCTAAAATTACCTCTTTAAGACCTTTCAAATATGTATGCAAATGTATAGCTACGCTCCTTTGCAAGTGAGTAAAACTGATATTGTTAACATCCAAAACTTAGAAGTATCAGTTGTTTTTATAACTTTGTAATGCTTTGGTGACGTAACGACAAAAAAGTCTTTGTTGCATTTTTGTGGACAAATTACGTTTTTAGCAGTACAATATGATATTATATTTTCAAATTCCAGTAAACAACATCTACTTCTGCTTTGTAAATTGAGCTAAACCATCTCCCAGTTTATTACCTTAAGCTGAGTGCTAATATTCTCAGACTGGCGTCGGACTGACATCCACTTGCTGACTTTAAAATCCCAGGAGCAAAAAACCTTTACTGCCCAATTCCGATACGATTTAAACACATGGGAACTCCTCCCGACTGACTTGGACATGCTAGAAGAAAACAATGCTGCTGTTCACTTTGACAAAAACTTTGACAAAAAGCAAACAACAATGCAAATATATGATAGTGATTTTATAGGACACCTGTAGACCAGAACGATGCCGGTAATGAAGAATGTTATTCCAATGGTAAAAAAGTAGGCCAGAGGAATGCTGTATGACATCATCTGACGACTTCCTACTGTGTCACAGACAGGCCGGTGAGCGGCGTCGACCCTGTCACTAGAGGCCCTGCCAGAATGTCCACAACCCATAGTGTCGGGGTTGGTGTAGTAGCCATAAAACATCACAGTTTCAGAGAGGTAGCCCTTAAGGAAAAAACAAAGAGATTAGTAGTAGTGCGTCAAGCTAAAGACATATGCATGCCAAACAACTCCACAGCAGCAACACAATGGGAAAAATATTCCATTGGCATTCTACCGTTCCTGTGAGCAGATCCATGGCTGTGAACCTCTGCTGACGGGTCTTATAAGGAGGGTTGGTGGCTTGAGGGAGGACAAGAAAAAGGCCGTTGGTGAGGAAGAGGAAGATGTTGAAGAGCAAGAGGGTTCTGATGAAGAGAAAGTAGGAAAGCACCCCAGTTCCAAAACGCCCGCTCACCCTCTTCAGGGCCACATGCCATAATTGCAGAGAGCCAAGCTGTGATAAGCAGCTGAACATGGACTGACAATACACCTTAAGGAGAAAAACACATGTACAAACAAAGGAAGATACATAAAGTTGGTGCTTACACATACAAACCCACCCATGCATACACATGTATATATATACACACACACACACACACACACACACACACACACACACACACACACACTGTACTTGTCTTCAATCAAACAATCGTAGAAGTATACACAAAGATAATTATTAATCATACTATATTCACCCTGGCAATATTTGCCCTCAGTTGACCATAGCATGGAATGTAACTGGTCAACAAGGAATCTCCAACTGTGTCACAGAATAGACGTTTCCTGGGAACATATTTGTATTGAGAATAAAAAGGACCATTTACAATAACAGAAATTCAACAACAACAACAAAAAAAAGACAAAAGCATTTGTTTCCTTTTCATTTGTCATATTTGTTTCCAATTCTACTACCTCAGGTCAATCTTCTGTGACAAACCAAGGGGTACAGCACGCAGCCTCTGAACACGGTCACTCGATGAAAGGCTTTGCAGGTTACACAACAGCTGCTCCCATGTCTTTTCTAAAAATCCATACCACATTTTATCCTTTGCTCCAACTTAATAACAGACCTCCTGTTAATGCAGCAAACACTGACCCTGGTAATGAAACGCACCTGTCTCGGGTAAGTCCTCTGACTGAGAGTCACAGCCATTGTTTTTAGGAACGGACGAGGACGAAAAGTCTTGGACTGAGGCCTGGGTGCAGCTGCACTGGTCCAGGTGAGAATTATGGATGGTGACGCCTGGTATTTTTGAATCACTACTCCACCCTGTGAGATAATAAATTCTCAAATTAAAAAACAAAAGTCAAATGAATCATCAAAAACACATTTTGAAATTCGTTCAATAGAAATAAGGTCAGTGAATTCTAAGAAGCCAACCAAATTTTTCTCTGGATATGCCGTAAAATGAGTGTGGCTGACAATATGGAATTCAGGCTGGTGTGATGATGGCTATCTTAGTCTCAGCATTTCTCTCTCATGTCTGCATTTGACAATGGTAACATTAAAAAACACAAATGAAAACTGGAATTGATTAGCATACCAATGTACTGATTTCTGTTCTACATATAAGTAAAATATGATAATCCAAATAAAGCAAATAAAAAGATTATGTTAAACTTAATCCTGATGAGCAGTTTGGTTATCAAACAAAAAAGGTAAAATGTAACTGTGTAAAAATGTGAGCACCAAAAGTGTCATCTTACCCACATTGCGACTTGGCATGGAGGAAAGGACTTTGAGGGTAGCAGCAGACCAGCGGCTCCTAATCAGTGGGCTGGACAGATTGTACACCTCACCAAGTGTCTCACCGGTCCTTTCTCTAAAATGACGCATCTGAGGGACTTGTTAATAAAAAAGGAAGATATTTCATATCAAATTATCTGCAAATTAATTAAGAATTAATTTTGATTATAATATTATTTAATTGTACCTCTGCTTTCCCTCAGAGTCCCTATTTCCATGTCTTCAGTGTTGCTCTCACAGCTGTTAAAATGATACAAACAGGATATGTACGTTGAAAAGCCAAACTACACTGCATCATTTTATACAACAGCACACTCACATTTCGAGCTCACAGCGTCACATTGTGATTATTAGGTACTTTTTTTTTACAGTAATACCAAAACATATTTGCCCACAAAGGACATTTACAAACAAAACAATGTATATGTATAAAATGCAGTAAAATAAATGCAACTTCATAGCAACTATTAAAGAAAAGTAAAAAACTTACTTGGTCATGGCTCTTGGTATATCTACATGTGCCTTGATCGTTGTTGATTCCTGATTGAGCCCTATGGGGGCATTGAGGTGGCATACGGACATTGTTGTCATCTAGCTATAGCATCTACTCTGATCTCATGAAGGGTGTACTAGAGAAAGACACATCAAAAGACGCTGAGCTGTTTTACTTCCTGAAGAAACTCACAGCAAAACATCATCTCTGTTAGACTGAAGTCACCAGACCAGGGCACTCTGTCCCACAACAAGACTGTCAGCAAGCCTTTTCTTTAGTAAGGGATACATTTTCTGCAAGTGAAACATATGGTATTTTGAGAGCACATTAAATGTTAATGTTTCAAATAATAATATCTGTAACCAATAATCCTGAAGTTATCAGGAAAAGTCATATGGACATTTTGTTTTCCTTCACTTTGGGCCACATGATCCACAGGTGTCCTAAATTATATGTAGCCTAATCAAATGAAAAGGCTAATTCCAACCCCATCAGAGAACAGCATCCAACGATGCTAAAAAGGATTAGAAAGACTATGTGTAGCTTTCCATTGAAAAATAATTTAATGAAAAAATGAAATATGAACTGATCGTTTCAAATCACGGAAACAATATGTTATAAAACCATGCACTCACTGTTTTGGCTCTATTGCAGTTTTTAAGAGCCTTTACAAACACCAGCTTTGCACAAAACTAAAAAAAGACTGCACTTGTCATAACGCCGTAACACCTAAGAGGAGTAAACTTTTTGAGGTCAAATTAAGAATTGCTGCCACCCTGTGATAGCGGTCGTAAGAAAAAAGTTGACCAGAATGAGGGTCTCATTGCCAGGCAATGCAATTTACGCAATTTACTTACTTTATTGACATTTGATGTCAAAGACTGCAAAACACTCACCGTGCGGTCTCACTGTAAAGAAAGAGACCTGGATGTCCACAAGAATGAACGTGCATGCAGCTAGGCCTACATGGAGATGGCATCAGAGTCCTTATTTGTATTTTTTTTTGTAGGCCTAATGTGTGGCTTTCCTCATTCTTCCCACCACATAATTTATTCTCCCTAGGTATGATGAAGGGTTAAAAGCAACGAATTATTTGGAAGTGTTCCAAGTGGAACTCCTAGTAAAGGGGAGTTGTTTGGCCAGCGTTTACAACCATACGAAATGTATTTTTAAAATACTGGTTAGACATAATGATAGTAATTTAATTAATATAACGTTTATCTTTACAGCAACCCAGCTTGGTCCAGAGACGTGTTCAATGAAAAGGGCGGGGCTATAACTTTTCAGGAAATTAATGCTTACGACGTGAGTTACGTTAGCTAAATCTTGGGGATACAAAACTGCCCAAACTTTCTCTTTGACAGGAGAGCTTGTCACTTGACTTGACCCTATTTGGAACTGAGCAAGAGACACTTTTACAAATAAAATGGAAACGGGTGCTTATGGGGCATCGCTGGCCGGAGGTGCCTTTGATTTTATGAGTTTTGTAAAACAACCTCAAACCATATTGCGCTTTTTAAGCTGGGTGAGTAACGTCAACTAGGCAGGGACGTTAGCCGGGGGATTCCAGAAATCTAGGCAAGCCAGCTAACGAACGCATTTTAGCTTGTGTCAAATAATCCCTAACAGTTTGTTAGATAAAAACAACTTATTTCACTTGTTTGGTCCCGAACTTACGACTGTGCACATATCATATGAAGCGACGCGCACAAACCAACAAAACGTTATGGCCAATTTGGTATTCTTTTAGTGGGTTTACTACTACTTTGGCTAATGTCATATACTAATAGTGTTACAACTAACTTGCTGATGCTGTGTCACCAACAGCTGGTTAACGTCGAGTAACGACTAAAGATAACGTTAATACCAAACTGAGTTTTGCCACAGTCATGGCTGTTGTACTGCCGATGGCTGACGTGTATGTGCTGAGGCTTGTTTACTTTTCGAAAGAGTTGGTTGTTGCATACTTCAATCAATTGACCTCTTAGTTGCTATTTAAAAAAATGAATAAAAAAAAGCTGGCAATAAATTACAACGAAGGTCATTTTGTCAACTATTACAAGTCTGTACGTTTTCTATTTCTGTTTATGTTGGGTCAGCTGGTAGTGGGGACGGGGTATAAATCTCTTACCATGGCAGTCATGTGACAGGCAATGCCTCTATTGTACAGCAATGTCTGTCTTTACAGCCAGCCCCGGCCTTATACTTACCTAGTTTTCAGAATCACACAATATTCTCAACATTTGTTTCTTTTCTATCCCCCCAGATCTTCTCCATCATAGTTTTTGCCACCATCACAGCAGAGGGCTATGTTAACTTAGTTACACAGTCGGATACAAAGTGTATGTACAACCAGAATGACAGTGCCTGCAGCTTTGGAGTTGGTATTGGAGTTCTGGCCTTTCTTGCGTGTGTGGCTTTCGTCATATTGGATGCCTACTTCCCACAAATAAGCAATGCCAAAGAGAGAAAGTACATTGTTACTGGTGATTTGGTGTTTTCAGGTAAAGCTATACACATGTCAAGACCCAATGAAAGTACAGAATAGATGACAGAAATTACAAACTTTTCCGATTTCATCCCTGTTCCAGGAGTATGGACATTCCTCTGGTTCGTCTGTTTCTGCTTCTTGGCCAATCAGTGGTCCCATACTACACAGACTGCATACATAGCTGCAGACGCTGCTCAAGCTGTAGTGGCTTTCTCTTTTTTCTCCATCATCACTTGGGTGAGCCTCTGTGCATTCATATGACCAGAATTTGACTTTCAAAGTTACAGAGACAAGATTGTATCTTACATTATTACATATTGTAGTCTGCTAGTTTAATGATGTCTCTAGATCTCTTAAAAAAGGGACTTTGCTAACTGAGCATCACTTTCTCTTTTACAGGCTTTGTTGACCTATTTTGCATACAAAAGATATCACCAAGGAGTGAGTGACTTTGACCAGGGCTACACAGACCCAGCTAATGACCAACATACCCCTTACCCACCCACATATCCGCCCTATCCCAGTAGTGGCACAGACGGTTACCAGCAGTCACCTTTCGCCCAGAGCCAGGAGCAGCCAGGAGAATACCAACCCCCTGCATATTAGGCCAATGGGTACAAAATGAAAGTAGCTTATGGTGGGTCTAAAAGAGAATAGGAAGTGATGCACTCCAATCTTTCTTTTAACTGTAACCAAGTTACATTGTGTGTTGTAAATTACTGATTGACAAGTGCACTGACATGTGTTCACCAGTGTTGATTTCTAGTTGAGTGACTTGGTATTTGCTTTATCTCCCATTTGAAAATGAACATGCAATTTATTTTAAAGTGTCCTACAGAAAAACAAGAAAGTTAATATGGATAAACAACTCAATTTTCAGACATTATTTTAAACAGCTTTATTTATTTGTTTAAAAAAATATTCACTTCTTACTGACTTTTTTTGTGTAGAGCATGGCACATTATTATATTTTGAACATACAATGTTAATCTGTTTAGTGCACACAATGTTCTTATTAGACGAATGTCAAACTCATACTTACACTGTTACACTGCCATGATTTTTTTTATTTTATATATGCTAGTCAATAATCAGACCTGTTTATTTTGGCCTTTAAGTTGATGGCTCAATTCTAAAACGTAAAACCACAAATTTTGTGCTCTGGATAACACATGCCCTGTTGTCACTTCCGGAGATTATTATATTCTGTAATGCATCATCCAGTTGTTTTTTTAACCTGTTTAAAATGAATGTATATATTAGAAATAATCTGGTGTGTGTTATGAGTGAAGAAAACTCCATTACACTTATCACCTACCTCTGCCAAGTGTTCCTAATGTGCCTACAGACTGTATTTTGACGTTGCAATTTTTTCTGGAGAATGCGCTTTTTTAATTTTTTTTATTTTTTATTTTATGCTGTAGTAACTAGCAATACATAGTATATATATATATATATATATATATATATATATATATATATATATATATATATATATATATACTACATATACGTATATATATTGTTATGCTGTGATTAAATGGTTGGTATTGGGATTGAATAGCTTTTTATTTGACAATCAATTTGCTCTTCACTTTTTGTAACTTTATGTTTAAAATTATACAACGTAAAAAGTATGGCACGGTATTTTCAGGGGCTTTGCAAGTGGTCTAGAGAAAAGTTTTTTTTACACGCGTTTATAAAACAATTCGATGTTTGAACCTTGACTATAATTGACCAAATAAAGATTATAGATCCGAGACTAAGGAGTCATGCTTGTTTCTTTTTTATAAATTGCCTGAACGTTTTGAATTCAAACACAGGTGTGTCAACCGATTGAAGGACTCGTTCAAATATTTGAATAGTTATCAGTGTGACCAATAGACCAAACTGAAATTATTTGACTTGTCTTTAACCTGCGTTGAGTTTGGTAAAACGTAATAGTTAACATGCTTCATTATTGGGCAATATATGTAATGCATTTTTAAAACACGGTACGTAGAGTAGAGTAATGATAGCGAAGGTGATCTTGTGATTGCTCATTACAGAAAGTTGCCTCAAGATTGCCACATGTTTACCTTGAAACCCTTAACGTTGTACGTCATTTAGGCCCACAGTGATGGCGTCACTGACAGATTCTGATTACTGAGGAAGTAGCTAACCTGACTGGCTGTGGCAATCTCGGCAGTGTGGCAAAGGACCAAATTCGCTGTAGAATGCCATTTCAACTCCGGCCATTACCGGATTAATAATTTGCCAATAGACGTAGTAAGTAAAACAAAACAAAAAAACGTACAGTGTTCGTTGCCTTTTACTGACTTGTCAAGCTTGCGTACTTCCTACGACAATATAAACGCACTTCTTAATCCTGGGGCTAGCTAGCTAACACTTGGGATCTGTCATGCAATGCAATTATTTAATAATTATGAGCATTATAATAATATTAAAATTGTAATTTGTGTCGGTCAGACCCAGACGAGGCACTGCTACAACAAGAAAACGGGTATTCTCTTGCCTATGTTTATTTGTCATGATATACAACGGGTTAGGTTAGGGTACTCTTACTGCTTTGGCTTCTGGTCATTTGCATATTTGTCATTTACGTTGTATCACTACTTTCTGTGGTGAATTACTTACACTTTGTCCAACCTCAACCTATAGTAAACCCAGGTTTACTACAAGGTAAACACACCAACTGGTGCTTTAGCTTGTCATATTTACGGTTTGGTAAGGTAGTATTTTAAAGTCAATGCTAGGTCAAACATGTAACAGGTTTAAGCAACTTTATTCTTACTCAACCAAGTATTCCCTGACTCAAAATAACCTACCCTACAGGAGTTTGGACGTATGGTACCTGGCAATCTAAAAAAACATCACTGCAGATGTTATATTTAGGTCAGTAATGCATTTCCCATTGTACTTGGGTTTACGGGGTTGCTGTCAACTTGGCTTTACATGCATTTTATTAGAGAATCTAATCTGACGATGCAGCCAAATTTACTACAGAAGGTCTAACACTGGGAATAGCTAAACCATTGTAGCCGTATGCACTGTTGTCAGAGGTCTTGGTTACCAGAAGCTCAAACAAGTCCATGTACCACAAGAGACTACCAAAATCCAAACCAAACCAAGAAAAAAAGTTTCTTATTTAATAAGCCCTGCTATTTGCGGTTTTGAACATAAGATAACAGTAGCTAACGTTTCCCTTCAATATCGTTCCTGACGTCTTCAGTGGTGTCAAGTATTTTGTGCCTTGAATTGTGTAGATTGCCTGCAAAGTGTGCCCCTTTGGACTTAGCAGGAGTTAATCAATTGTAATCCTCCAAGTCTAGTTTAAGTTCGCTGCTTTTGTATACCCCTTAGTCACAGTTGCATGACCAATCTTTTCAACAGAAAAGGTGAGGTCTTTTCTGTTCAGCTTTGAAAAGAGTTGAGGGACAATTTGCAGGTTATTAGCACAGTATTTTTCATTAAAATGACAGCAGTTCAACGACGAAACAGAAGGAAACAAAAGGGTAGGACTTGTTTAAAACTTATTTCTTTCTGGTTTTAAATGACTACTTTTTACTCCTAGTGGACTGTTGTTTTGCCGGCAGCCTTGATATGAAAGGGCCTTTCAGAGAAGATGGATGCTGCAGCTGTTGGGCTAGTCTTTTTGGAGAAATGTAATTTGCGACACTGCTGCTGATTTAGAGGTTATGGAGGATCTAGAGGAGACAGCATATGGGCCTGGACATGGGTCCCTTTTAAAGCAACTATAGGAAAATGTTTATACTTACGGATTATCAATACATTTCTTCTGATAGCTCAGAAGAATGTCTATGGGAGAATAAAAAAATCTCGGTTGAGATCAGCCCTCTAGAAGTCTCAATATTTAACACACATTTGTCTGCCACCGGGCATGATCTCCCGCAAAACTGTGACTAATTGCTTTGTGGCACAAGGAAGTGCGTCACTAAATCAGGAAGAGATGCCCATACTTAGAGTTTGTCGTTGATCGTGCTAGCGATTTGTAGTGACCACGAGCATGTTGTTCTTTGCGGCGGTTAAGGAAAATAATTGTACTAAACAAACGGTAGGTATTCAAATATTAAAACACCCCTTGTATGTTTGGTTTCTTTGCTTGTAGTGCCAGTCACCTTGGGCCTCATTTGTTCATAGTATTTGTATATAACTTGGGAAGGCTGTTGCCATTCATTCATTGTGGTATGACTTATACACCCTGCCTATCCTGCTTTACCTGTTCATACTCAAGCCTTTTTGTTCCTGAAAGGAGCCCCTCCCAGCATCCACGTCGCAATGGTACTGTGCCCTGCCCAGCTGTAGGTCACACCTCCTAGATCTAGGGCTTAGTACCGTCAGTTTATCCTGCTCTTCACAGTTGAGCCGGACATGCTTTAGGCACGAAGGACTGAACCACTTTATCAAGACTCCCTTGTGCTGCTTGCTATCTGCCTTCTGGACATGTGAACATGTGAGCTGAACATAGCTTATGATTTTATCATTTTATCCTGTGTATGTAGAGTTGTAGTCGGCTTTAGCATTGTGTTGATTTGGAAGTGGTTAATGGTTTGAGGGATACTCCAACCAAGTGTACTTTGCCTATCTTGGCCGAGAAGTAATCTTAGTTGTCTCACATGATGGTGTACCAACTCCCTAGGTAAACAGTTCTCTCAACCAACCTTTTGTTTGTGTGTCTCTCTCTCTCTCTCTCTCTCTCTCTCTCTGCGGTCTTTTTCTCTCAGGTCCTTCCAACAGCCCCTTCCCTATGCCTGCTCCCCCAGGCTACACCCGACTGGAGCAGAATGATCATATGAACCCCTTGCGCATCACTGTAGGGGGCCTCCCAATGTTGGCCTCCATGACAAACACCACGGACCCCCGTTTCCGCCTCAAGTGGCGGCCCATCGTGGTCGTGGCAGTGGCCGTTTCCCTTGTCCTCCTGCTCCTGATGCACCTAAACCCAGGCCTCCATCCCCATCCCAGCCATGGCCTGAGGTCCGGCCGCTCTGACTTTGACCCGGCAGACCTCTACAATGACACCTACCCCCTCAGCCCGTCCGTGCGCACCCCGCAGGGCACCCGCTACCGCATTGCCGTCATCGCCGACCTCGACACAGATTCTCGTAGCGAGAAGAAGCTGACGTGGTTCAGCTACATGCGGCGCGGCCACCTGCTGGTGTCCCAGAGCGGAGACAGGGTGGCAGTGGAGTGGGACCAGGACAGGGTGCTGCTGGAGAGCCACCTGTCGGAGAAGGGGCGAGGCATGGAGCTCTCTGAGTTGGTGGCCTTCAATGGGAAACTCTACAGCGTGGACGACCGCACGGGCGTGGTCTACCAGATTGATGGAGACAAGGCGGTGCCCTGGGTCATCTTGCCTGATGGGGATGGGTCCGTTGCTAAAGGTTAGAGATACTCTGTTCTTAGACGTCTGAAGAAAAAAAGGAAAAAAAGATTTCAGCAGAACGTGTTTAAGCCTTGACCTATTGTGACCTTTTCCACTCACCACTGGCAGGTTTCAAAGCAGAGTGGCTTGCTGTGAAAGATGAGCACCTTTACGTGGGGGGTTTGGGCAAGGAGTGGACCACCACCTTGGGGGAGTTTGTCAACAACAACCCAGAGTGGGTAAAGGTGATCGGCCACAGGGGGGACGTCCAGCACCTCAACTGGGTCCCCAAGTACAACCTCCTCAAGTCGGCTGCAGAGATCAAACCGCCAGGTACACTCTTGCCTTTTCTGTAAAAACAAAAAAATTGTTCCTCATAAAATGTAAGAAAATACATTGCCTCACTGTATTCCCAAAACAATGGACTATTTTTGTATGATTCCTTGAGCCTGGGTTTCCTCTGTTCCTTTACCAGGCTACCTGATCCATGAGTCGGCAGCGTGGAGCGACACCCTGCAACGCTGGTTCTTCCTCCCACGCAGAGCGAGCCAGGAGCGCTACGAGGAGACGGCCGACGAGCGCCGGGCCTCCAACCTGGTCCTCAGTTGCTCGCCGGACTTTAAAGACATCATTGCGAGCCATGTGGGCCCACTTAACCCCACCCACGGCTTCTCCTCCTTCAAGTTTGTCCCCAATACAGACGACCAGATCATCCTTGCACTTAAGTCGGAGGAAGATGCTGGAAAAGTGGCCACTTACATCTTAGCTTTCACACTGGATGGCCGTTTGCTCTTACCTGAAACTAAGATAGGGGACGTGAAATATGAAGGCATTGAATTTATTTAGGAGATCAAACATGGTACCCTCAGATAACATCCAAAGACATCGCAATATGGTTTAATGTTTACAATGCAGTCACTCAGAACTAAAATGGCAACATGCTTGTTGACTGATTGCTTGAAGACTCACTGCAGGCCCTCAATGGATTCTAGGGCACATGCTTATTAAATAGGTTCTGATTGTGTAAGGGCAGAGTCTTTGACTGGAAATGTGAACTGAGATAATGTTGTTTGCAGACATGTGGTTGGCGGTTGTCTTTTTTTGCAAGCTAGTTTTTGCATTCTGTGCTATTATTGAAAGCCTGTCACACTACAACATGCCATTTTCATAAGGGTTAACTGATTCTAATGTACATTTGATTTTACTGATGGTTTTTTGAGTAAAACTCTCTTGATCATGATGCCTTTTGTTTGTTGTATACATGTTTCTGGGAAACACATTAAACATGCTCAAACAAATTCTTTGCCAAGTTGCGCAACTGGATTTCACTCCTGGGATTCTAGGGAAAATGAAACTTTAGACTAGACTTCAAACTGCAGAAGTAGTGGCTTTGTTGAAATCGAAACACAGTTTGTTCCTTGTTTGTGTGTGTATATAAGCACTGCTTTTGCCATAGAATCCCAAAGGACAAACATCTTCTATAGACCAACATCCAAGAGGTAAACTAGGTTATTTTATTCATTTGGCATTTTAATATACAATATTTTAAGATGTGAGGAGTCGTGTTTCCATGGCAATCTTTGAACTTGATATCATCTATGTCATAAAACCCACATTATTTGAGAGATATGAAAAAAAGGCGTGTTTATTTAGTAACTACAATCGTAGGAGACTATAATACTGTCACCAAGAATATCTTCGGTCGAGCTCATTTAATTTGATAATGTTTATTGCCATTGGCCACTATAAGAATATTTCAGCATGTACAATTTTAATACAGCAATATATAGTTTCCTCACTTCCCATTTATTCTGTTCGCAGCTGAAATGCTGATGTGCAGAATCACATCCCTTTTGTGGCTTGTGCTGCTTTTTCTTGTTTCTGGACTGGAAACCTTCAGCTTCAGTAAGTCAACAGCCAAAAAAAAAAAAAACTAAACCCATGGCAATATCTTTTGCTTTCTGTTTTAACAGGTACAGTATATGTGCCTTAATACATCTAAAGGTTGTCTGTGTTCATGAAAGGAATGTGTGTCAACCTTTTATTTACATTGGTGTTCTGCAAAGCCTGCAGTTCATTAAAAATACTTATAGAACCCTGCTAATCCATGTATTTTTGGAAGATCAACGAACAGTGTATATTCACCTGCTAGAAAAGTACAAAGTGCTGCTGGTGTCCCACAGAAAAAAAAGTTGCAACAAGGCCTCATGAGGGTGAGGTGAGGCTGTCTGCGTCTCAGGCCCTCTCTGAGGGTCGCGTGGAGATCTACCATGATGGCAAATGGGGAACAGTGTGTGACGATAACTGGGATCTCGCAGACGCACACGTGGTTTGTCGCCAGCTAGAGTTTGTAGCTGCTAAGTCCGCTGTCAGTGGAGGGGCATATAACGAAGGTGAGAAACTCAAATGGCTGACTATTTAGTTACATTGTTCATCCACCAGAGGGTGTTGAGAACTCATATTATGTACCTGAGCATAAACGGAAAGGTTTGGGGAACTATCGGGACGGTTTAAATACGTTCTTAAAATACCTGGCTAAAATGATTCGTTTGTTTTTTTTCTTTTGGTAACTACGTTGAGATGGTTTCTGGCTTCATAAAATTACAGTTTATTTGATTTAACATATCGGAATGTATTGCATTTGGAATTTGGAATGGAATTGGGAAGTGTGCCTTATGTTCTCTAACTAAGGATCGGGACCAATTTGGCTGGATGACCTGAATTGCAAGGGAACCGAGAAGTCTCTGTCCAGTTGTCCTTTCAAAGGGTGGGGCCAAACTGACTGCTCACACAAAGAGGATGCTGGGGTTGTGTGTGAAACAGGTATAGGCTACTTTATTGATCTGAAACCACATTTGTGTTTAAATTAAACTACACCAATGTGACTTCATTATAGATAAACCATAAGACCACCATTTAATGGTAATAGTAAGTCCTTACATGCGTCCCTCCAATAAAATGTTTGTTTTCTGTACATTTAGTTGAACGATGTTGCTGGGTGTTTTTTTTTACAGTAGACCTTTCATGTGTAACCAGTGGATGTATTCCACAGTCACACTAATCCCTCTGCTTACAGGCACTAACTCCACCATCAATGATACCACCCACTTTCTGGACCACAGCCTGGGTCTTTCTGAAGAGCTGGGCCAGTTGTTTGACAACGGAGATGGATGTGACTTGAACATTGTGGTCCAAAGCCACACTGGAAACAGACAGGAAGGCGGGACCATGGAGGTGGAACAGACGACCATCTGTGGACACAGGCTGATGATCTCCCGCTTCCCTCCATTCAAGCCCTCAAATGGTACCAGCAGCGTCTTGATGGAAGTGACTCAAGCCTGTCAACCGCATGTCCGCACCTTCATCAGGTAGGCTCCCCGATGACTGACAGCAAAATGTCACGCGTTAGATGTAATGAGCATAAGCATGCAATTTGAAATCTGATTGGATTACTATTGTGTGACACACCCTGCCTTATAGGTATCTGTACACCCGCCAGATTGAGGTTAGCCTCTCTTCGGCCCAGTGCCTCCACCAAATGGCGTCTGAGTATGGGGTGAAGCAGCTGATGGAAGACATTGGCCGTCTCTTCACTGTGCTCCTCCCAGAGGACAGCACCTTCTACACCCAGGTGTCCCTCTACGACTACTCCGTGGAGTGTGAAGACATGATTCTCCAAGAGAACTGTCTCCAGTACCTGGCCTGGAACTTCCAGGCTTTGATCAGTTCCCCTGCCCGGACGCAACTCTCCGTGGGCCTCTTCAAGGCCCTCCTGTCCCGCTCCGACCTGGTGGTACAGGACGAGGCGTTCCTGTTTCACTCCCTGGGGACCTGGATCTCTGAGCAGGACAATTCCACCAGCGTGGAGGAGCAGGAGGACTTGCTGGGACACATCCGCTTTCCTATGATCCCCGCCGAGAAGCTTTATGACCTGCAGTTCAACTCCCAACTCTACAGGACGCACAAGAAGTTCCTCAGCAGCAGCATGCTAAGGGGTTACCAGTTCAATGTCCTACTCTACAGCACTCTCAAGAACCGCTCAGAGAGCGAGGGCGAAGACTATGACTACCAACCCAGAATCTACACGGCAGAACCATGGGGTACTGTCCCTTTGACAACATGGAAAATACCCCCACCTCAGTATAATCCGCATTATCAGTACCAGCACTACCGGCAGCCAACTGCCAGTCCGTACTACAGCAGAAGCAGGTCTTTCAGCACGCCTGTCCACAATAGCATGATCTTCAAGGACAGCAAAGTCAGCTGGCAAGCACGAGTTTTTCTGACGCAATATGAGTGTTCACAGCACGGTGTCAGGTGTGATTCTGTTCCCATGGCCATGCTCGCCCTCCAGAGTAACCTGGGCCAATATCAGAGCAGAGTTGGCTTCAGCAACCGGCTGCTGCTCACCTGCAAGGGCAGGTATATCTTTCAGGTCCAGGACTTTAAAAACAACATCGCTCAGATCCCCCGCAATGACAGTCAGGCGCTGACCTATCCCTGTGCTGATGACCAGTATGAGTACCGCTTTGTGGTGCGACCAGAGTACATCTGACCGGAACGCTTTGCTTCAACTCCATCGCAATTAGTAATTGTAATAAAAAACAACAACTCATTGGAGTATTTTAACATGATATTTTTAAGTCACTGTCAGGGTTGTGTGTCTGTCTAGTTGATCATTCACATAAGTAGAAGATACACTATCAATATTCTTAGCCATACGCAGGAAGTCTTTGCTTGCTTGCCTTCAATAAAATATACTTTCTATAACACTGTCTATTTCTTGTTAGCTTAAATTGTGGCTGATGTTACTGTTTCCTGTTTTTACACACTCCATCCACTAGGCAGCATAATGCCATATATCCAAAAAGAAAGTCAAAGTCAAACATACTGGTGTATAGAATAAAATGCCTTCTCTGACTGATCTGAGGCTCTTTCCCCTTGACTTGGGTCAAGAACAAAATTAGCACTGTGATGGATGAGCAGGATATTTAATTGGAATAAGAACAGGTTAGCCTTACCGGCTCTGATGTAGAAGTAAGTGTGGCTGTCCAACCTAGCATCTGTCATGTTGGTGTCAGAGATGCGGTCTATTTTACTGCAGTAAAGAGGCTTACATGCCAGCACTGAAGTACCATGTTATAGTACTAAACATATGCTGGGGCAAATTCAACGTCTGTAAAATTTTATTAGGTCATGTTTATGTACAATGACAGATGGTCAGCTTACATTTTATTTTTATATGCAGGATCCCATTTATTAATCAGTATGAATCCATTAGGTATATACATCCACATCTATGAATCCATATGGTCAAATAATTTAACATTCACTTGATGTAACACAAAGCAAACAACTATGATTGAAAAAAAAAAAAGTAATTACGAAACTTATATTTAATGTCTTGATGCGTAAGTGTACTCCACCCTGTAATTGTTTGTATTCACTCAAGCTTTTAGGAAATCACAGTCACACATAATAATACTATACATGCTTGGACCGGTTAAGCTTTCCACAGTCCAATAAAACAATGAATGAGTTTGTTTACCGTAAAATGTGTGGGGGTGGGTGACCATATTTGGGGAGACGATTCTAGTGGTGCAGACAGTAAATAGTTTATACTGTAAATCAAGATGTGGTAAGAGATATTAGGTTTTCATGAATAATATGCCATATGAGTAAGAGAGAACTTAACTTTAAAAGACAAACTCATGTTAACTTATTAATGAAAAGGATGAATGGAAATGTTTTAGTGTAGGGAGGGATGTGTGGTTGAACAATTATGATGAAACATTGTTAGAAGTGTTTGTTATAAAGTCGGGTGCGATCAGTCATACCTTTTGGACATTCACTGGGATGGATAAAACTTCAGTGGGGTGGGGTTGTTAGTCACTATAATCACATAAGTTATAGCATGTTTAAATAATATATTTATATATATATATATATATATATATATATATATATATATATATATATATAGCAAGTTGTAGGTGAAATGGATTTTACTTTAGATGTTCTCCCAATCGATGGTGCTCCGACAAATTTTATTCATGACCTTTTTCTATATGTGTGGAGGTCCAAAGTTCAGCAATACCCTTAATATTACGCACATATTTGCTAAATACAGTATGGTAGTCAGTAAAACGTGTCATTATGAGTAAGAACATCATTCAGGGATAAGTTCATGGTGTTGCGTTGTCTCTAATGTGACGATAGCAAAAACTAAGAACACTGTATAAGGTATTGATAGTGGCCAAAAAGCTACTTGGGAACACCTTCAGCAATGGAAAACTGTTGCTAACATTTCCATTCCATTACTATCTGTTAGTAAAGTTAGTATGCTGCAGTACATTCAGACTCTCTTACGTGTTCCGACGTACGTTTGCTGTCTTTGAGGTGGAGGGCCATGTTATCACTATTGCGATAGTAGACCCGGCATGACCTGTTTGAGTTCAGAGACCCTGTGATTTGGAAATGTATTGCTAATCACTTACAACATAATCTAGCCTCACTCTGAAAACTTTCATCACACTAGTGTCTACACTCAACAGAAAGTATGTGAAATATTATTCCTTGGTGGAGGAGTTGTCCTGATGTTTTCCTGGGGTGCCCTGATGCTGTAAAGGAAATGAGTGTGCTCTAATTGATTGCAGTTGTGAAGTTCCATTTCGTAAAAGTGAAAGTCCCCTTTCACATGAGTAAGCTGCGTGCAACCGTGAACAGCCCAACAACTATGTTATTAAGTCACTTCTACGTTTGTTCCGGTGAAGCCGTTGTCATTCACAGAGGATGCTCTACAGACGCATTACTCGACTCATCGTGACTCACAGTTGTGTTGCAACACCACACTGTGGTGGCAGGCGGTGGTCGACCGTTTTATCTGGGAGGCCATCGGCCAGGGGCTTTTTCAGACCGATGTTTACCTCCTCAGGGTGCCCAGTGTGGAAACATAAATACCGAACCACTGTCCCAGGGTATCACCAATAAGATAGGAATAGTTCTGCTTACGAATGGAAGACTGTGGGAATTGTCCAGTGGGCTGAGGCCAGCTCAAATTAAAGGATTAGAAAAACAAGAGCTCTGTGGAGGAAAGAGAGGGGGAGATGCGAGTCTGGGGGACTTAGCCTTAGTTGAGGGTATGGTGGTGGTCAGGTATGGGGGTGGTGTTGAGGATGTGGGTCACTGCTGCAGCGGCCACGGTTTCCCACAATGAGACCCTCTCTTTTTCTATCTCGTGAGGCACCTCCTCTCAGGGATTATTCCTGTCAATGCTGGTCTGTAATTTAGGCAGTAGGCAAGCTGGCAGGTTGACCTGCCCAAGCCCCTCTTGATGTTTGTTGTGTGCAATGCTCACAGGGGTTGCTGCTTACATTGCACTTCTTTTATTCCCAAATCTACCCCCTTTCAAATGAAAACCTTGTGTGGATGTAATAAGACATATCTAAACCACTGGAAAAAAAGGTGTACTTCTAACGGGGAAAACACCGGTTTATAGACATCATGTGTGTTGGTTGTTTGTTGTTTGTTGTGGTTTATTGAACTGTCTCAAAAATGAACAAATGAAATGCCCCGATTTCATTCTTTTTAAACTTATTTTTGATGAAAAGGGTAAGGAATGTTTGAACTTCAAATACATTCTCCAGCCCGTTAAAAATATTGAAGTGATGATTTATGGCAAAAGAAGCTTACAATCCACCATCCAGGACATCGCAGGGATCTGAACACCAGCCCACTGCCCACCACATCACTCAGCCTCATTGAGAGAAGGAAGCCTGCTGTTTTGATTAGATGGCAGGCCTCGCCCAGGAACAGATATGTCTGTTGTGGCTTTGGCATACTGGAAGAAAGTCTTATTTCTGTTGATTTTATTAAGAATGTGTCACCTCATTTCATGCTGTCTGAAACTAAATCACTGTTTCCTCATATGTTTTGACTAATCCAAGCAATCAATGGAGGCAAGCACAATGTTACCCACTCTCTCTCCTCCCATTACCCCTATCCCAGCTTTTGTAAGGATTTTGACAGACTAACAGAGACTTGTGGAAAGGCAAGCAAGCAAAAATGCTAAATTGTGGAAAAGAGTGGAAATATTTACTGGAGAACCCAGAGGAAGTGCGGGTCTCAGCCAAATGTGATGTAAGAGATTTTAGTAAGCGGAGTGACTTCAGCAGATTTGACACGTTCTTCTATGGTTTCTTTGGTGTCGACCATCAGGCCTTAATCATTAAAAACACACCATTCAGTCTCTCTCAGTTCATTCTTTTTTTTGGACATAACACTGAAAAGTATCACTCTAGAAACCAAGAGCCTCACATCCTCAACTTCCTGAAGTCACGTTTCAGCGGTGAACTATCCAACCAATGGAACCATCCCTTGCTGTCTATGCGGCAAAATAAATGTACTATAGCACAATTTTTATTATTTATTATTTTAGGAGTGAGAACACTATAGGGAGTAGGATTTGAAGACTTATGCCATGGGAATTGCCACCAGACTGAATCTATTAAGTTTAATGGGATGATGTCACCTCTACCCATATGCTTCACTCTCTCCCTCTCTCTCTGACTATAGGTCTCTTTCTCCCTCCATTGTGTGGTGTGGTATTTGTTTTTATTTTAGATTCTAAAATAGTGTTTGGGTAAAATGCAGAATGCAGAAACTGATTTTGTTGAAAGTACATCACTTTATATGTGACTTATGTGTGGGAGTAGGAATAGGCTTTAAATGAAAGATAATAAAATACTTATTAGTTGCATAAAAGACTGAATTATCTTTTTTTATGAAGAAGAAATGTATAACGGCAAATAAGCACATGTAGACCCTACGCCTAAAGATGTGCCTACGATTAGGTCATTCATCAGCTGGTGGGTGAAGAGGAGATTACAGTCAAAGTTTATTTTACCGAACGCCTACGGGAGGAGGAGCTCAGAGGAGACCATAAAACACTCTTGCTCCTTACAGTAGGGCAACACAAAACAGGTTCAAAGCAGATTTCCTCAAGCAGAACGTCGTTTTGTGTGCTGTCTTATTGGAACAAGGTTTAACATAATTTTAATAGTTTAGGCTATTGTAAGGTAACACACGTCTCCTGATGCACTCTGATCGGTGGACCTTTGATGTTCTCTGTCCAGTTTTTCTCCACAACTCTTGAGCACTGAAGAATCAAGACTTTTCTGCTGTTTCTTTAGCTGTATGGGACGCAATATTTCAAATTCCTTAGCGACTTTTATTTGAAATTTCCCACAGTTTTTTTTTTTGAATATATTTATATATATCTATATATAGATATATATATTGTTTTGCTCCAAAATGACTGCGACGGTCAGCAGCTGTTTTTTTACGATTGCTATTTTGTTGCTTTGGCGAGTGGAACAAATTGCAGAAGCGTGCAGTTGTTCTCCTGCGCATCCTCAACAGGCGTTCTGCAATTCTGATGTTGGTAAGTGTGTTTTAATGCTTAGTAATAGTGAGACGTCTGACCTTTCTCGGGAATTTTATTGTTCTCAAACGGTTCAAAGTGTTCCACTTGTTTTATTTGACATCGCTTTGCTTAGCTTTACATTTATTTATTTTCTGGCCTCTTATGTGCGCATACATCTCCATATTTTCTGCTTTGTTTTAATGATCTATTTATTGCCTAATTATTATTATATTGCCTAAAGTCGATATCCACACTAGTTATTTCTTTATTTAACCTATATTTACAATTTTTGTTTAAGTGGATTTAAAGTTTTCGAAGACTGTTGACTTTTTCCAGCTTCTTGTAAACCCTTCAATTTAGATTTAAGATCTAATCCAAATACAATTTCCTTTCAATTGAACACGTAAACCTAGTGGTTTCTCTGACGAAGTAAGGAATCATGGCAAACGGGATTGTGTATTATGTATTTTTGTGCTGCATTGGTCGAACACTGAGACCCATTTCGTGGAGTATCCTCGCTATGTATGACTAGCTCTCGCTACAGACCACGTCTCATTACTGCCTCATCAGAACCTTCGTGCTAACAAAAATATCACAACAGGGACTGACTTGTCCAGATATTTAAATAAGTTTGTATTCTTTTTTCTTTTTCTCTGTTGCTTCAGCTGGCTGTGCCAAAAGTGTAGACTAAGTGGCCTTTGAAGAAGTTTACGTTTTCCATTTTTTGTTAGGATTTCCTTTGAGGCCTATTCAGTGCATAAAGTAACCAAACACATAGTGCACACATAATCCATTTAGTTGTTGTGTTCAAAAGGTAAGCATTTGTACTAGCTTGATATTCCACCCATATCAGTAAATTATTTTATTTTATTTACCATTAGGCCTACTGCTGATTTTGTTTAAATGTTTTGGCAACACCCTCTCCCTCAACCCCTGTTGAACCTGTTGAATATTGTCTCCTTTCCCATTGTGTGGCGGACAAGTAACTTTCAAGATATCAGATGTCATATCTATCAGGTATCACTTATGTAATCTGTCCCAAGAACTAATATAAGAACATAAGTGTTTGATCAATTACATCGTTATAGTAGGGTCTTGTGATGTAGCTTTGGACAGTTGGACATAAAATATTATGTATGCATACAATGCATTGGTTGCTTGATCTGCAATACTTTGTTAGAGGGATGCGTGTGTCTCAATTCCCATGCAAAACATTTGGGAAGTGGAGAGTTGCCTGGCTCGCCTTTAACATCAAGTGAAAAGACAGCCTAGCAAGCTGTATAAACAGGGAGGTCATTAAAAGCAGATCATCGTTTTCTTTCCCAAACGGACTGTGTGCCAGCTCTGACAACAGGCCACTTGAACTCATCCATGGCTCTGGTGTTTATCTATGACAGAGATAGCTTAAAATACACTGGCGGTGCTAGGATACATGTCTTATTTTGTCTGTCCAAGCAGGTACAACGTGTTTGATGAGTGTATAACAAGCTTGTAACCAGGCCTGCTCCCTTTATTTACCTTAAATTGTTGTCCTTAAAAAAACAATTTTAAATAATTTTATAGGAGGAAAAAGATTGTATTTGGGCCCTTAAAACATTACAACAAACGATACACTTCGAATGTTAATTACAATTACTGAATCTAAGAGAGAGGAATTTGGGGTTTGGTTTGTCATTTTTGTAAGCTTTTTAGTTTTAATGGCTGGCCACTGAGTGGCTTAGTCATCTTTTGTAAGTGCCCTACAATAACAACCTTGTCTCCTTTCCCCTTTGATATAATAATGAATAATTAGATGGTACACACTGTTCCCAGATATCATCTGGTCTTGTGCCAGTGCACTATGTCCCAATCAGTGCAGCCAAGGTTCTACTTTTTCCTGTAAATACTGTCATTTCCTATAACAATTCCTGCTTTGGAATGAAGTTCTAGTCAGGCTTTAGTCTTGTTATATAGGCAAGGGCCACATACACACACACACACACACACACACACACACACACACACACACACACACACACACACACACACACACACACAGAGAGAGAGAGAGAGAGAGAGAGAGAGAGAGAGAGAGAGAGAGATATACACACACAGCTACACACTCTGTTTTTCTCTCCCTCTCCCTCCGTCTCTCTCACACACAAACACACACAACATTCTAGCTTTTTAGTTAACTCTTAAATTGGACCTCCTGGGAGTGCAACCTTTTTGTGCATGCCTCAGTGGTATGGTTGTCTGGAGAAGTTATTGGATGAGTCATAAAGAGGTCCCCATAGGTTATGAAAACTGAAAGCGGAAAAAATGTAAACCACTGTTTAACAGCGACCGCGAAATGGGCAAGAAATCCATAGGTCACAGGTTTTCCACAGCAATTGGAATGTGGCATTCGTATGTTCATTCATGTACCTTATAATTTCATTATGTTTGTTTTTCTTTCTTTTAGGCATGTGGAATTTCACTTGCAAAGCCAGTTCACTTCATTCTATCATTCACAGTTATAGTACCGACTTTTGATAACCGCTTGGTACTGCTATGGTACTGGGCCAGTCAGCCCCGTGTTCCATATATCACATCTCAGCTCCAATTACACTGATGTAGTGTGTCAACCCTAAACAGCTTCAACAAGCCTCTGGGGACACTTTAGAAAAATGTTTTGGTAGGAATTTCAATTGCAGCCTCACTGTTCCACAAGCGCCACTGGAAGGAATGTGACAGAGGGTTCTACTGTAGGAATAATTCCCTCACACACTTGCAGAGTGCACTGGGTATATCCATTTATGAAGTGAAACGTAGCCACACTCGTCAGATAAATTTATTTTGAGAATTTCCCACTGAATGACTTAAGACCTGATTTGCATGTGAATAGTAAACAAAATGTGGTGGGAGTAGTCACAATAAATAGTTCAGTACCTCATTTTAGTGAACGTGTTTTATGAACAAATGTCAAACGGAGGCATCTTTAGTGTAATTTGCAAAGACAACCATTTTTGTTTTGTTTTTAAGAGGCGTAGTCCTGCGTTGCACATCAAGTGCCTTTGTGCACATGAATCTTTTTTTACATGACCTACTTTACAATAGGAGGGTAGAAGAAGATTCACTGACTTCCCCAAAAGAGCCAAAAGAGTTGGAGCCAGGGGTTTTCTCTCAAGTGCATACTGCTCCTGTTCATACCTGAATCAACAACACTAGAGCTGTTGAATGGCAGAGAGTGTGGAAAAGTGTGTGTCACTTATCCTTGTGTGAGTGTGTGTGTGGCATTATTGTGAAGGATCACTCAAAGGAGTCTTGTGATTCCAAAGGGCATGTTTGCCCTCCTGTGTGTGTGTGTGGGTGGGGGGGGGGGGGGGGGGGGGGGGGCAAGAAAAAAAGCAGTGTGTGTTTGTGTCCCGTAGAGGCTGCCCTCAAGAAGCCTAAAGTCTGGATAGAGTTGCGTTTTGCTCTTTTCCCTGGCGACATGATCCTATGTCTCCCTTCTCCCTTCTCTTATTTCACTCTCTCTCTGTTTGCATTAGCATAAGGCCTTGCTTGTAGGCCTACCTTCACCCTGTACAAATACATTATGTGGTGAGGCTGCAGTGTGATTGCTGTTGCTGCCACTCCCTTTGGTTTCCTATTCAGCAGTATATTCAACATCCCTATAGCTCACTTCCGACCAGTCCATCTCCTAGCAACTTTCTCTTCCTTATTTTCTTCTTTTGTCCTTTCTCCTTCCAAAACTACTGGACTTTTTTTCAACCCTTAAAAGGAGATGTTCTCTAAGCCTGTTTTGTAATCGAATTAGGGCACATATGGTTAACAGCTTCAAACCTCGGTCAAATAAAGAACCCCGAAGACCGATCTTATTTGGTAAAGTAGCGAGCGAGGGCTGCTCTGAGACACAACCCACAGCTGCCACCTTGGGGAACTGGAAGCCGGAACTGAACGTAAACATCTGGTTGACATTACCTCAACCTCAAGAGCACAGTTGAAATCAAAAAGATGGAATGTGTTAGAGTGAACATTTCACGTATAGTAGCATCAAGTCCTTCTTAGTCACTTCATTTGTTCGACTCTTAGCCTTAGTATCAACAACGATTTTGATCTTTTCCTCTTCCAACACCCCCATGGACATCTAAACCCTCGTGATCTCTTTCAGGTTAAAGCCGAGAGTGCCTAAGGAAAAGAATAGATAGAGAGAGAGAGAGGTTAATGGGCATGTCAGCATCTTTACCCAGACAGGCAGGCGTAAGAGCCTGAGGGTGAGGGGGCATTCTGGTTCAGATTTTTAAAGATTGCTGACTGGCTTCCTCTGGAGTCGGCTTCAAGGCCTGGGAGCGGGCAGTCTGCATTCCTCGCTTTGATTGCAGCTGATGAAACACTCATGTGTTTCTGTCTTTCCAGCACCTGCAACATCGACAGCCAGGGCAGAGTAGCTTAGCCAAGCAAGGTGGGACAGATTTAGGTGGGGCTGAGATCAGATACAGGGAAAGCAATGAATTATGTAATTTTACATTTCTGGCATACAATTTGACAAAGTTAAGGGCCATGGAACAAAGTATTCTGTTGTCCAAGAGCAATGTTCTCTCTTGTTTACTATCATGTCATTAAACCATCAACTATTTGTCTTCTCTAGTGATTAAGGCGAGGGTGGTTGGAGGGAAAGAGGTTGAGGCTGGCAATGACGTCTATGGAAACTCCATCAAACGGATGAAGTACGACATCAAACAGACAAAGGTATGGTTATCGACATTGTGAGAAGGCTGTGGAAATGTGGAAATATTAATGTTGAGATTGAATGTTTCAATTAAGGAAGACTGGTTTTAGTTTGATGAATATTGTCATAGACTAGAGCAGCGTTTCCCAACCGGTGTGCCGTGGCACTCTGGTGTGCCGTCAGACATCATCAGGTGTGCCGTGGAATTTCACATTTGGGAAAGATGAACAAAGAAATCTTTTGTCTTATGTTTGATTCAGTTTTACATCTAAATAAGTTTATGCAAGTGTGCCGTGGGTTGGACAAGGTTTGGGGAAACGCTGGTCTAGAGCATCCTTTTATTTCTGTGAATCAACAGATGTTTAAGGGTCCAGACGGGGACATCGATGCCATCTTCACTGCACCGTCCTCAGCTCTGTGTGGAGTTACTATGGAGACCAATGGCAGAAAAGAGTACCTCATCACAGGTACGATTCTGCTGTCTCTAATGTACAAACCAAACCAGCTCGGTACCAACGCACTGACTAGAATCCCTAGACACTCGAATAATACCTTCCCTCAATTATTCCAATCCTTTGTCTGGTTACCTTCGTTATTATTCAAGCACTATATTACTTATTGATTCTCTTTTTTGGCAAGCACTATATTACTTATTGATTCTCTTTTTTGGCAAGCACTATATTACTTATTGATTCTCTTTTTTGGCCTGTTTATTGTTACAGGCAAACTTGAGAATGATGGGACAGTGCACGTCACACTTTGCGACTTCATTGAATCCTGGGAGGACATGAGCCTCACGCAGAAGAAGAGCTTGACTCAGCGCTATGAGATGGGCTGCAAGTGCAAGGTAAGAGAGGCCTTGTGTGGCTTTTCTGGCCGGGTTATTAAGTAGCTGTTTGACCTGTGCAGTGTGAATACATATCATGTCCACGCATGGCTAGCAAGCTGCATGCGTATGTATTATTTCTCGTGTACAAAGTCCTTTATGGACCCTTTTTTAGTATGTTGCATTCCCTAAACAGGCCGCACAGAATATAATACTGTGTGATGGGACTGAACAGAATAGTTTAGTAGTAGATGAATAGTAGAACAAGATGTTAAGGTGGTGGATAATCTGGGTCTATTTCTCTCTGCTTTTTTCTTTAGATCACTCGCTGCACCTCCATCCCCTGTGTGATTAGCAGTCCACAGGAGTGCCTGTGGACAGACTGGGTGATTGAGAAGAGTATCAGTGGGCCCCAGGCCAAACACTTTGCCTGTGTGGAGAGGAGCGATGGCTCCTGCGCCTGGTACAGAGGGGCCGCACCACCCAAAAAAGAGTTTCTGGACATGGAGGACCCTTAACTCTGCAGACCACTCAAATTACATTGTAACTGAGGATGCCTGTATTTGATTAATGAAATAACACTAGGTCAACATAATTTTAAATTGAAAGTCATAGGATGTAAATGTTTTGGTCGAGACGTCTTAAAATTGAACATGAGAGTGGAAAATGATTTGAAAATAGCACTTTTGAAACACAAATGCGCTTGCTTATTTGTAACTTTTATTTTTATTTGAATAAACTGAATTTTAGAATTGAATTTGCTGCTTGAAAATGCTCTCTGTGTGATACATTCCTGTTTTAAAGTACTAAACCAAAGGTACTTTTCAAAAATGAGTTTAGATATTTGTAATGTGTCTGCCTTTGTGAACAAAGACAAAACCAGATGCTCACAGCTGGCCACAATTTTAAAATGTAGTGTACATGCTCACTGTTATAAAACAAAAAAGGATGCTTTCTGACTTCCTTCATTTGCCAAACATTTTTTATTTTTGATCTTGTATGTTTTCTGTTAAGATATAAAATCTTACTGTTACACATTCAAATGTAAAAAGCTGTCAGCGGTTTTTCTTTTAAAGATGTAGTATGCACTTTTAGCACACTTGCTGCAGCATTATCTTTTATGTATATCAAAGATGTTTGCAAACAAAGGGATTGAATCCTTTTTGTATTCTTTTTTTACGCAGACAAGTAACATTTTGTGCTTTGAATGTTTTGTATTTTTTCTTATATGTATACCTTTGTGTAAGATCATATTTTATTTAAAGACAATGGAGGTTTTATCACATTAAATACTATACAAAATTGGCACATTGTGAAAATAATGATCATTTGGTTGTCATAGGAAGTAATGTTTTCATTTGTACCACCTTTTCTAATAGCAATGTCTAATGTACATCTGTGAATTTGCTTTCCATTGATATATTATTATTCTTGTTTAGTGATTATCCTAAATTGAGCAACTTGTCTTGTGGCCTGTGGCTAGTAAGTGGAGCCAGGCATCAGTTTTGTTCAAGTAAAAAAACATCTTAATGGTTGTGATGCCTGGAGAGGATATTAATTAAATAGTTCACATCCATTTAATTTACAACGTATAAAAGTCTCGTGCTGGATTCCCATGAGATCAATGTTTGGTTTTTTTGCATGCATGCATTTTTACAAGTAACTTAAACGGTATGTACTTCAAGGCAATTGGCAATTATAATAAATAAGTTGAATCTATCAGGGGAAATTGTCTTTCTTAGCACGGCAACCTTAGGCAGATATTATACACTTTCCTTGTCATTGTTATCCTGATTGCTTTCATTTAAGTAATGTTCTTATTTACTTGAGTATAGCCCCCCCCCCACCCCCACCCCCGATGTAAAGTTATACTTAATATTTACAAAATCAAGAAGCATCCTTTAAAATAACAAGTTGGTAGACAATCAAATAGGTTGGTCCACTATTCGGCGAAACACCGACAAAAACATAGTTTGCTCAACTCTTTACTAGAGCCAATGGTCTATTCCGATAATATACTCTTAATCTGATTTGTCCGAAATACATTTTAATGATCCGGTCCAATCAAATGTTCCCCCCGGTAGGGATATGGTACTTGGCGTATGAGTTGGCAACGCAGCGATTGCGCCATCATCTGGCTAAAACTGGTAATGCATCGTGAGAAAACTAAAGAGTACAGCAATGTCAATGAAACCTGCAAAAATATGTACGCACACCGTGTGTAAAAACACAACTTTTGGAATTTCTAACGTAAAAATAAAGTATGCTGACTCTGCAATTATTGATATCAGATGTAACCACATGACCAATGTTACCACTCAAAACAATGTCAGGTCACAGACCACATATGTGCGGAATACATCGTACGTCAAAACAAATTTATATGCCATGACAATATGCCATGGTAAACATCCCTGATCGAAAGTCACGTGTTATTTGCTCCTTCGCTGCAAGGCACAAATTAGGCCACCGATTGGCTGGGAAGGCTGACTGGTATTTCGATTGGCTTTACAGCTTTGTCACTCATTCTTGCTTATACCCTTTCATAATGCAGCATGGTAGAAAGAATGTAACAAAATGAAGGAGCTGTAGCTGAGCTGTAGTGTACCATCAACCAACGTTAATCTCTGATGATTGAACAAAGGGTGAGTATTAAGAGTGTTGTAGTATACTAACAAAATCAAAGTAATTTTGGGACGCATCGGTCCCTATACATGTTGATTAGGCAAAGTCTGTCAGATGTGAGGTCGGAGATGGCTAACCACCTGGGCTACGTTCACGTTAGCTCGCTAGCTTGTTAGCTCACTGCTGCTGACTACTGCAGCATTAGTGGAGTTGCTTTCGCCACGTTAGCAAAGTTTTTTTTTTTTGCTATCTATGCCTACGTGAAAACAATTGCGATAACTATGGATTGTAAATTACGTGATAATTGAAAACGAGCTGACGTCTTGCTTTCACTCATTACACAAACAGCTAGATTATTTGAAATATCCAATAGTTAGCTTAGCTGGCAACTTGAAGTTAGCCACAGCTCCCGACTATTAGCATGTCTTTACCTAAATTCTGTCCCGCGTGAGCCCAAGCAGTCAAAGATCAAAACGTTGTACTGCCTCGTCTCGTGCTCACACCGCATGGCAATGAGTCTAACCAGAGGCAGACTCGAAAAGTTCGCCACTAACAGTAACTTAGGCAAGCTCATCATATGTCTGCGTGAATTAGTTAGCTAACTAGTTGTAGCCAGCAAGCAAATGTATCCGAAATGTATTGAAGCTAGCGCTATTGTTGGTCTTGAATCCTGACCAGCGTTATATACTGTGATCAACTTTGACAGTAGCGTTTCCTTACGTTAATTATTGCTTTATGCAGAATGGTATAATAATGTTCCTTAGCCGTCAGTGTTTGTTTGCCAAATACGTTACTCGCTCGTTAGACTGCATTGTAGGCTAGCTAGGTTCCCATGGCATGAAATGAAACTATCGTTAAACCTAGTAATGCTAATGATTAAAAAAACACTTGCAGCCCCCCAAAATGTAAAACGTTTGATGTGCCACTGACACTCACAAACTAGATCGATTGGCATATCAAACGTAATTTTTCTAAATGTTTTGACGCTTGGTTTGCCCTCATCTAAAAGCCACGGATTATTTGGGGTTTACTGAAGCCAGGTATGCAATGCTAAGGCTCATCATAACAAGAAAGCTTTTTTTTCCCCCTGAGTATGATTATGCCAATTTCTATTTGGCCAGATTTAATGAGCTAACATCAGTTGTTAGCATGGGGATTATTGGAAATAAAGCAATTACTTGCACATTTGCAAGTAACTACAATATTCCCCTGCATTAATATAATGCACTGTTTAATGTGACTGATTTATGCCATAAGTACATTGCTCTCACTACTGTGCTTTTTGGCTATTAGGGTTGTAAGGCAGGCATAGCAATATCAATTGTTTTGCTATTCTGTGTAATGGTAGACAGATATTTTGAAGCTCTCACATAATGTACTGTTGCCTTCAATTATGATTTGTCCAGAGGGGAATAATGTTTAATACTACATTGCCATCATCTCTTCATTATTCGAATGTTCTGTCTGGGTTTGGCCGGCTGTTTATTAAGCCGCTTAGGGCTCAATATGTTTGTCTTATTTTTAATGCTCCTTATACTTTTTTAAATGTATTTACAATATGTAGTTATTGTCAAATAATCTAAGGAATATTACCCTAAAATGTCTTGAGAAATGATAAGCAAGGTCCTGGCATCCCCCCTAAACAAGCGCTTGTGCTTTCTCTCTTTCTTACAGTAGTGCTAGTGACTCATTGTAACTGTTCACCAACGCAATGTACAGATTTTGTATGTACGCCTTGATCATTGTTTCTTATTGTCACTATGCCCAGACTGTGCCTGTGAGGTAAAACTAACCGATTATTAAAAATAAGTTAATGGTAAATTAATTAATCAACCACCAATAGTCATTTGCTGGTGGTGTTTTTTGTTGTTGTTATTTTATTCTTAATGCACACTTTAATGTTTTAGCGCTTTTCAATTCAAGGTTATATTATCAATATTGGCTTTATTTCTGAGACATTTCATCAGTTTTGTTGAATGAATATGCATATTAACAGATTGAAACACAAGATACATTTTTCTTGTCTGTGGTTTTAACTTGGAATTAAATTGGATCTATCTAGTGAAAAAACTAGGGAAAGAAGCAAAATTTATGATCCATTTGACACAGACTACACTTTTGGGGGAATTTGTAAGAAGTGGTTGTAGCCTACTGTTCATTTGAATTGAGTTTTTCCACATAAACAAGTCACAGAAACACCTTAGGTCAGCAAATGGTTGAATGATTAATAACCAGTGCAATAACCTTACCGAATACGGAAATGGGCCGGTATTTATTCAAGATTACTGGCTGGTCCTCTAGTCATGTCTAGGGAGTGGACTGTGCCATCTCCCTGTAGGCTGTGCCATTCTTAATTGCATAAGTAGCTGCGAAACATGAAGGTTAGTATGCCCTTGTGCACTGCACGCAGTCCCTCCCTCTTTACTACGTCACTGCCCCCCCCCCTCTGATAAGCACGACTCCGATGTTCCTTTTTCTCCGCGTTGTGATTCATTTTTGTGAATGCGTTTGTGCAGACGTGCCTTCACTATCACTAATTTGGAGAGAGATCTTTTAGATTGATTGGCACTTCATTGTGAGTACATTGCTGTTAAGTGTTTAGGAGAAAAGTATGAAGATCTTTTTTCCCACCTTTTTTGAGTATTATTTGCATAGACCATGAGTAATTACACAATAGTTTGTCTATCCTGATCAATTCTATTGTTTCTCAAAACCTAAATTGCTTTAAGTCCAAGTAGGCTTTCATTTAAGCAAAGCTTTTTAAAATTGTTTTATCCAGGAAATTTACTCCGTAACTACGGTATGTTAGTACCAGACTCGAGGCGTAGTTATGCTGAGCGTTCACCGTCGCTACACTGTCATCATTTCTCATTGAACACATTCTGCCTGCACGTTGCAGCACTCAGGAAATGGCAGGTCAGAAATCATTCAGCGCTCTAACGGCTGACACACGCAGGCAGTGGTTGTGAAAAGATGCACACACTGTTGTCGGCGCAAAGATGGTCTTATTTTTGAAGAGGCTGGCGTTGAAGGGGCCATGCACAGATTGGTTTACAGTGTTTACAAGCCCATTTTACAGCATATGCATTGTGATGTTTGGTCGTCCAATTCGGAGACCTTTCTCCTAGCTCTTAGAGCCTATTCTTTGTTACATTTTTTTATATGAATGGCTAGATCTATGTGGTTTTATACAACATTCAGTAAAAGGAGCCCTAATATGATAATTGGATTTCGAGGAAACCATTCTTCAATGACCGCTCAGAATGTTGAAAACCATTGGCAGTGTCTCGACGTAAGATTGATTATATTTAGTGAGCGTCTGACCCGGAGGGCAGATGCAGCTCGGTCCGTTCACACTCTGCCCCACTCTGTCTTACTCTATCTCTGTCTCCCACACACACACACACACGCTCAACCCACTCTCAGCTGCTTGTGCGTCTTGTATAACTGCAGGGACAGCTGCCAAGGTCCAACCTGGCTCCTCCTCGTATACAGCCAGTCAGTTCTCTTGCAGTAGGCCCACATTATGTCATGTGCCGGTCACCAGGCCATAGCTTGTCATAGATACTTGCACTGGACTGACAAAATGCATGAGTAAGTTGCGTATGAGCCTGAGGTACAAAAAAAAGACAGGCCTAGCTAGGCTAGATTGTAGGCCAAATGCATAATCTTGTCCAATGCAATGGAGGAGGAGGAGGAGGAGGAAGAAGAGTGGGTGGGTTGGTTGGTGGTGGGTGGAAGTGGGCTAGTGATTTGTTGGAAACAAGTCTAATCTAATTGACGTTCAGTCCTCTCGTGTTTGTCTCACAGTGATGCACCAACAATGCCGATAGTGGATAAACTCAAAGAGGCCTTGAAACCTGGCCGGAAGGACTCGGCCGACGAGGGGGACCTCAACAAGCTGCTGGCGTCCTCGGCCAAGAAGGTCCTCCTGCAGAAGATTGAGTTTGAGCCGGCCAGCAAGAGCTTCTCCTACCAGCTGGACAGCCTCAAGACCAAGTATGTGATCCTCAACCCCAGGTCCGAGGGAGCGTCGGGCCAGAAGACCACCGCAGAACCTGCCCAGATCAAGAGACAAAGTATGGGGCTTACGCTAAACTTTCAATCAGAGGTGTAAAGCTTGTCGAATTATATCTTTATTTATTTTTTCTCTAGTCCTTGATCCACTGTTTGAAATCACTCCGGCTTTAGGAATGTTAATAAATGACGTCCCAATGAGTGACCTTTGCCTGTCCAGTATGTGTAGCACACGCGATTCAGTAGTGACGTTATTCCCTAAAATGTCTTCGATCTTCTGGCAGTCTCTGAGAATGTGGGTGGGGGCCAGAGCGATGGGATCCCGGCCCCACAGAAGCTGCTCTTTCCTGGGAACAGGCTCACCATGAGGTGGGAGCGCGTGTACAGGGTGGGAGCCGGCCTCCACAACCTGGGCAACACCTGCTTCCTCAACTCCACGGTGCAGTGTCTCACCTACACCCCACCGCTCGCCAACTACCTACTCTCCAAGGAGCACAGCCGTGCCTGTGAGTAAGGCTCACCGCGTCACGTTTTATCATTTTTCATTTCGTGTTCCAATTTCGCCGTTGGGGTGTCGGGCTTTGTTCTCCGCCTGTGTTTAACTTCGGCTTTGACTCTCGCTGATTTCAGGCCACCAGCCGGGCTTCTGTATGATCTGCATAATGCAGAACCACATCATCCAAGCCTTTGCCAACACGGGGAACGCCATCAAGCCTGTCTCCTTCATCAGAGACCTGAAAAGTAAGAACGCCCGCCCAAGCTGCTGCAGCCCTGCATGTTTGTGTCTGGAGAGGACTCTTTTTTTTTTTTTTTTCATTATCAAAATGCTCGCTCTTAACCTTATCTGTCCCTTTAGCGTAAACCCGCAAAGCACCAAAAACGAAAGCTTGGTCCATTCAGTCCCTGTGTCGTTCCTCTCTTCACTAACTCCACTCTGGAGGCATTAAGACTTACTCCCTGGCTCAGAGTGCCAGAAGAGGCTTTGGGGGAAGAGTCCTGCAGAGTGGGGCTACTGACGTAACACTGCCCGTAGGTGCAACGGTGACAGCACTGCATTACCGAGCCTGTGAGACTGCAGTCAGGGAAGAGGCACTGTGCGTAGGGGGGGGGGGGGTGAAATGCACCTCGATAGGGAAGCGGTGTAGCGCTCTCGTCTTCTGGGAGCCCCCCCCCCTTATCCCCCGCCCATTCTCTACCTCTCTGGTTTTGTCCACCTCTCCCACTTGACCTGCCTTCCTCTCTGCCTCTTTTTCCGACGTGGTGTTGCAATCGCCTCCCCCACTCTCTGCCTTCCCCCCTCCCTTTTATTCGGTTGCCCCCCTCTCCGGTGCCCTCTCCGTCTCCTTGCGAATGCGGCCTAAGAGGAGGAGCAATAGCACACAACCAAAAGAAAGATTAGCACCTTACAGGCTTCGATAAAAGTAATGTTCACTCCTCTCATGGACGTTGCATGTTTTCAGTGAACTGTTTTTCTTAGTGCAGTCTTGCTTGGCTTGTGCTTCGGTATGTGTTTCCCCTTTTCCCGTCCAGAGCCGAGGGTGACTCATCTGATTGACTATCTGTGGAAATCCAGTCAAAGGCTTTGGTGTTTAAATGTGAGGCCTCATTTTTGTTTGTTTTCTTTCAACAGAAATTGCGAGACATTTCCGGTTCGGGAGTCAGGAGGATGCTCATGAATTTTTGCGCTACACCATCGATGCCATGCAGAAAGCCTGCCTCAACGGTTACCCTAAGTAAGATAATGTCAACAGATTATCTTTTTATAATTTGCTGTATTTTAACCAAAATATTTAAGGCTTTAAATTGAACATCATATTTACCATATCCACTTTCCTTAGGCTGGATAGACAGACTCAGGCCACCACATTGGTCCACCAGATCTTTGGAGGTTACCTCAGATCACGAGGTAAACTACATGTCAGATTTAAAATGGAAAAAGTTGTTGGGTGGGTGCCTTTTTTTTTTATTTTGTGAATCATAATTTATTTTTGACCTTTTTTTTGTCCAGTTAAGTGTTCTGTTTGCAAAAGTGTGTCGGACACCTATGACCCTTACCTGGACATTGCTCTTGAGATTCGGGTAAGTGACTGTTGGAATGAATAATCAAACAAGCAATGTTTTTTATTTAAACTTTTTGTTAAATTTATTTGTTATTCTAAATTGCCCTTTTGTTTGTCACTGTCAGCAAGCGGCAAATATTGTTCGAGCCCTCGAACTGTTTGTCAAGCCAGATTTTCTGAGTGGAGAGAATGCATACATGTGTGCCAAGTAAGCATCAACTATTTATTTATTATTGCTAAATTGTTTTTTTTTAAAAGTATATTGCAGGCCAATTCATGAGGCATGCATTAAGGTAGGAGGGAGGGGTAACCAACGCATTTATTTATCTCGTTGGCATTCACAAATTGAGATCTACTGGTGGCATTTGGGGATGACATGCGTACAGCTCTAATGCTTCACCTCTTGCAGATGCAAGAAAAAAGTACCGGCCACTAAAAGGTTCACGGTCCATCGAACATCCAGTGTCCTAACCCTGTCTCTGAAGAGGTTTGCCAACTTCAGTGGAGGGAAGATCACGAAGGTACGTCTTTGTTCCCCTCCGGCGTTGTCCAAGTGGGTGGGGTAATGTCCCGGTGTCTCACGTTCCTTCCTGTGTTTTTCAGGACGTCGGCTATCCAGAATTCCTCAACATCCGCCCTTACATGTCCCAGAGCTCTGGGGACCCGGTCATGTACGGCCTCTACGCTGTCCTGGTGCACTCTGGCTACAGCTGTCACGCCGGCCACTACTACTGTTACGTCAAGGTAGGGAGGACGTTATGTGCCGTTTATACCATTACTTCCTTCAATTTTTAACAACACGTTTTGCTGTGACGTGTCTGGAGTAGTTCTCAAAGTTCCTCCTTTGTCTCCACGGTCTTTGTTAGGCCAGCAATGGGCAGTGGTACCAGATGAACGACTCCATGGTGCACTCGAGTAACATCAAGGTAGTCCTCAACCAGCAGGCCTACGTCCTTTTCTACCTAAGGTGAGACGCTTACTAGCAGCACTAGGACCTCCTTTATTTTTCATACGTTTGTTTTTGACTGACCGTCCAGATTTACTGACAGAATCCCTTTTATTTTTTTTTGTCCCCAGGATCCCGGAAACCAGGAAGAACGTGGACGGCCAAATCAACAAGCAGGGAATTGTGCATCCAGGGAAAAACAGTACTTCGTCTGAGCCGCTGAAGAAGACCAACTTGAACGGGCCTCTCTCCTCCCCGCAGGTCACCAAGGTATGGGACGTGATGGCGGAAATGTCCATCGTCTGAGGTGCAAACAAACTTTACAGAACGCTAGGTCACTTTTGTGCCCCATACCATTTTTTTTTGGGTTATATTTATTTGATTCTTTTTTTTTCCTCTTTGCGTACAGAAACTTGAGCCGGCTCAGCTGCGAAAGATTCAGTCCATGGACGGGGGCCTCGGCATCCCGTTCTCTAGGAACGGTATCAACACCACGAGCCAGCAGCCACCCAAGCTGTCCAACGGCACGCTGTCCTTCCACGTTCCACCCAAGATGCCCGGTGGACCCACGACGATCGAGGAGCCCTTCAAGAAGCTGAAGAAGCCGTCGCCCCAGAGCCAGTCTCAGAACCAGAACCAGTACCGCAGCAGCACCCCGGCGCCCTCAAACGGTGTCAGCCGCTCAGAGGGGGGCAGGGGAATGGCAGCATCTACCTCACTCAAGTCGTTGTCCGACTCCTCCTCGGCAGACAGCTCCGACTCCAAGGTACTGTCCCCTCGGCTTCAGTGTGTTTGGCTGCTCGCAAGGAGCGTGTGTATCCGAAGTCTCTGCGGATCACTTGACTTGCCCTGTGTCTGACCCCCAGGACTCCATGGCTACTAAGAGCGCTCCCGTGGGAGAGGTGCCGACGACGCCCAGGAAAAGCCCCAACGGCCTGGCCTCCCCGGCCAAGAGTGCGGAGCGCGCTCCGGGCACCGAGGAGCAGAAGACGGTGAAGCTAAAACCCCCGGCGCTGAACAACATCACGTCCGAGCCCGCCAGCACCATGTCACCCCCACCCGCCAAGAGGCTGGCCCTGTCGGCCAAGAAGGTGAGCCCCCCCCCCCCACCCCCCCCACCCCCAACTCCCTAAAAGAAACCACCCTGAACACGGCCGCTGAGCGATTTAAAAAAAACAAACTGTAGTCTCTTTTTCAGTTGATAACTGTTGATTTCTCCTGAACGCGGCTGTATTGCTGTGTGATATTTTTCTGCCGTGATCCTGTCTAACTGGCCACGTAGGGCCGTCGCTTCAGAGTTTCTTTATCTTCTTTGGTTTTAGTTCCAGTTTTCAGTTCTTTTCTTCTAACCATTTCTAATTCTTCTGTCATACCCCCCCGTGTCCTCTTTTCTCCTCCTACCTCCATCTTTTTCCGTCCATCCGTTAAATGGTTTTCCCGCTTTCTTTGATCCTCCCTCCTTTTTTTCCTTTTTTTTGGTCACATTCATGGCAATTTTTTTTAGACCACCAAGTTTTTATTTATGTCGCTAACTGCAGGCCAGTCGCAGCAGGAGTCCGAGCAGCAGTGATGCTCCGCCCCATCTGCCACGCCCACTATCTAGTGACCCCATGCATACCGCTCAACACCACTCCCTCACCCTGTCTTCACCCTCTCACGCACACAGGTAGGAATATAGCTTCAGACATTGCTCCATGGAGGCGGTAGCTTTCCTTCATAATTAAATCTTTTATATGAAATGCACAAATTGAAATGTTTAAGGTGTGCCTAATTTCTTCTCCTCCCTATTTTGCCCCCCCCCCCCCCCCCCCCCCATCCTCTGCGTTCTTTCTGTTTTGCAGGGCTGGTTCATTCCATTCACCCAAACTGGAAACTCATGCAGCCAGTGTCCACTCAGGCAGCCCCATCCAACAGCACAGTCTCCACAAACGGTTCTCCCTCTCGCCGAAACCAAACTCTGACTCCTCCATACAAACCAATGGGCTGAAGGCCCACAGTCCAAAGACCCCCAAACTCCCAAGCGTCCCCGCAGAACACATAGCCGCCGACCACCACAATAAGAAAAAGAAGAAACGTCGGCATTCTGAGACGGAGTCCGACGTCACCCCGGCCCCCCCAATCGAGCAGGAACCTTCGGAAACGCCGACCGAGAAGAAGGCCAAGAAAAAGAAGAGGAAGAGAAAGCGGGACGAAAGGGACGGAGAGAAACTGGTGGAGGACAGGGAATGCGTCCAGTCTCATCTGGAGTCCCCGCCCCAGGAAGAGGACTGGTGTCAGGCCGGGCCTTGGAGCATAGCCCCTCCTAAAACGCCTGTGGAGCAGGTAGAACCACACAAGGCGGCGCTGGCCAAACTCCAGACCGCTCAGCCAGAGAAAACCCATTCGTCTCCCACGCAGTGCCAGTTTGAGCGAGGCACAGACTCGGAAAGAAAGAAGAGGAGGAAAAAGAAGAAGAAGACGATGAAAAAGCTACAAAACGGAGAGGATCTGGCGGATGACACTTCAACGCGATCCGTGTCAGAAAAGTGGGTTGACTTATTGTTCTTTTGTGGTGTAGTTGTGAATTATGTAAAAACGTTATGAATATTCTATTCTCTTCTCTTGTTTCTAATCAAACAAACAAACCGGCATGAGTAACCATGCTGTCCATCCAAACATCTTTCTGATTGTTGACTCTTCTCCCGTAGCCATTCTGGGAGGAAGGAAACCGCCATCCAAAGCTCTGAGGAGATGATAGAGCCAAAGAAAAAGTCCAAGAAGAAAAAGAAGCGGCGACTAAAAGAAGAATCCAAACTGTGGGAGGAGAGCAGACGCTGCCCCGACCACCGGGCCGGCGACCCCGACCCGGCCGAGCGCCCTCCTGGCAAGACCGCCTGTCTCGGTGCAGGTACGGCCGTGTAGGCACTACTCCAGACCAGACCGCATACACAACCAACCAGTAGCAAGCGGCAGTGAGGAAGGAGCGGTCCTGTTGCCATGCCAACGAAAAGCCCTGCGGTCCACTGCCATTCTGAGCTCCACATTTCACTTCCAACATCCCATCCCTTGTGTTTTAACGCAAAGTAACACACTGAAATGAGAATCCGTTTTTTTATTCCGAGAACGTAGGTCTGAGTAGGCAGCATTCTTTCATGTCCTACTGTTTTTTTTGTTTTTTTTTCTCTCCAACCCCAGCTTCCGTGGTCGTGTGGGACAGCCAGGTGAAGGACGGCTACAAGCGCAATCAGGCCCCCGTGTCTGAGGAGGAGCGTTGTGGAGCGCCCGCCGCGGTGACCCGGGAGGACAAACAGAGCAGTGGCGTGGTGGAGGAGCTCCTCAAGAACTCTGCGGACAAGGCCTACGGAGCCAACGGTAAACTCTTATGTTGACGATGAACTCCATGCCCTATGCTCTGTAAGTTCATATCATATTCAAGCGCTTTGGATGTCTAGAAAAACGCTATATCAAATGCAATCTATTGTTATAATATTAGGATTCGGTTGATAAGGATGATTTATCCTAATGTTTTTATTTCATGCTGCCTTGCGTTCAGCAATTTCAACCGGACATGTGTTTGTGTTGTTTTTATTCAGTCCTGAGTTGGGATGGAGAGGCGTCTGCCATTAGTAAAGATTCCGTCGAGGATGTCCGCCATGCCAAGTATGATACGGTGATCGATGAGTGGGACGAAGAATTCGACAGTGGAAAGGTAACGACAGACTGCCTATGAGAACAAAAGAGGCTGCTTTTGTATAGCTTTCTGTTGATTTTGATTTGGCCTATCGGCGCCTGTATTTTAATTGACCTTACCAACTCCGTTAATTGGTGACAGAGTTTCATTAATTTCACATTTCGTAAGTTTCACATTTGTTGTAATGAAATGAAGCGTTTTAGAAATCAAAGCTGAATTCCCAAAATAGAAAAAAACGAAGCGTTGGTTTAAGATATTGCATTTTCAGCGTCGATGTAATCGATTATGTCGACTATTCGCGGCAGCCCTGAAATGTAGTACTGTTTCGAACGCATTACTGACCTGTGTTTGTTTCTCTTGTCTGGGTCAACAGGTGAAGAAAATTAAGAACTACAAAAGAGAGAAGCATAGAGGCGGTATAAGCATCTTCCAAAAGATTCAGGACCGGCGGAGTATGTGGTCCGTCACCCCTGGAGGGAAAAGGAGTGGCTTCGGGTTCCGTCGCTGAAGGGGCCTGGCTGCTGATACCACACTGGACTGAAATAGAGGAGACAACAGATTTATCCAACGTTTGCTATAGTTTTCTTGTTGAGTTAAGTTCATACCCTAATGGCAATTTGATAGGCGTACTGTAAGCAAAGGCAGGCTGGTCTTTCTCATAGTCCCGTTACTCGTTTGGTTGCCTACTCACCTCACTGTTGACTTCCTGGAGAGGTTCATGAACTGGCCAACATACTGTAAAATGTTGTCTTGGGGATTCACAGTGACAATGGGCCAAGGGAGTTCACCACTAGTACTTTTTCCTTTTAATAATAGTCAAAATATTAACTAGATAATTGAGTGCCCATTTGCAGATTATTCAAAAATGAATTGATATGTTTACGGTGGAGGTTCCGGAAAGCTGAACTTAACAAATATATATTATCAAATAATGTGCACCATAGATTGAGCAAAAGGATTTGGATAAGGCTGAGGAACCATACCGTAAAGTAGAACCCTTCCCCAAATGTTAAATCTACACGCTTTGACTAAATTGAGCTTTAAACAGATTCACTGAAGACTCTTGTGTTTTTTAGGTACATTGTAATTCCATAGCTCTTTTCCATGTTAAACTCAAATTAGAATTAGTCGTTAATGGTGACCATCTTCCATTATATCTTTCAGTCTTATTATATGCCTTTTAAAATCTGTTTTAATTTGTTGTACCCTTGCCGCAATTATTTGATATTTTTGTTACTAACGTTAAAAGCTTAAACGGCTTGGTTACTTTTTCCAAACTGTTGACTTGTCTCCAATTTAGCTAAAAAACACAATTTATTTTGCTTTAATTTTATCTCACTTTTATTTGGCAAAGGATGTTTGTAAAAAAAAAAGAGAAAAAAAAGTTAGTTTTTTTCCCCCTCTTTACAAACATTGTATCAGTGGATATATCATTGTTTGATCTGTTCACATATCCACTTGCATGTTTTTGAGCTAATGGTTAGGCTTTCTCACATAAGACCATTATAGAGCGTTCAACGGTGGGGTCATTGCAATGTGAACATTATCTAGACAAATGTTAAACTTTGACTTCAGTGGTTTCAGTGCAGCTATTTCATTACTCATCTCTCACCTATCCCATGTACAGGAACACTTGGATTTTATCTTGTCATATTCATCTCCTCTGTAATATATTCATCCACTCAGTAATATATATCTTTGTACATCATGCTAGTCTTTTTCTTAATTGAAGCACTGGCCTTAATATTAACTTTGCTTATTCATGTATTAGAATCAAAGTATTTTGGCACGGTTAGGATGAGGCTGTCACATGCTAGTAATTTAAGTTAATTTATCTTATCTCTATGCAATTCTCTTGAGTCATCCAGGTATCCTGGACTTTGCCTCAAAAACACAGAACTGCTCAAAAAAAAAAAAAAACTTTTTTTTTTTTCTTTCTCCCTGTCTATATGGAATATGTTTAACCCATGTCAAATCAGTCATTCTTCCTGGACCACGTTTCACACTGTACAGTTTTGTCCTGTTTCTGTAGAAGCACTTTTATACAGGTATTTTGGGTGAGAACATGATTTTCCTACTAATTTGGGCCGCAGATTAAAACTTGTGTAAATACATTCATAGAAATCTAGGTAAGTGTAGTGCATTGTACAGTCCACTTTGTGCTTCTGTGGTCCATCCTATAGCTGTAAAGATATGCCCCCCCGCCCCTCAAAATTACTTTCATTCTCGAGATGTTGCCTTGAATTGGCTTTAAAGGTATAGTAAGACAATGTTATCAATAAGTTGAAGAAATTTCATAAATCTTTAATGTGCTACTTACTCCAATTTAAAGTAGTTGTTGAATTGTAACTTAAGGGTTTATATGCAAATGTATTGGTTCATTGGTGTGTTTGAGAGTTGTGTGTAGTCTATAGAGACCTAACCTACTGTATGTTACTGTAGTGTGTACAGTGCAAGACAGACGTTGACAGTTCCATGTTCCTTAGAAAGTGTTTGTGGTTTATGAATTTGAATTTTGAAATGTTTTATCCTCAAGGAAACTGACAAATAACTTCATAACTGGTTTGAATGGATGATCCATGTTTGCATTGATGGGTTCAATATTTTGCATTGCCTTTCAGGGAGAGACATTTCATGGTGTAGATGACTCTTACCAAAATATATAATAGTTAGCTATCTGGGTGCAATAAATTGGTGATTTTTGTGACAATGTTCAGATTTTTTTTAACATGCTATGTAGCTGGTTACCCATATATATATATATATATATATATATATATATATATATATATATATATATATATATATATATATATATATATATATATATATATATATATATATATATATATATATATATATATATATATATATATATATATATATATATATATATATATATATATATATATATATATATATATATATATATATATATATATATATATATATATATATATATATATATATATATATATATATATATATATATATATATATATATATATATATATATATATATATATATATATATATATATATATATATATATATATATATATATATATATATATATATATATATATATATATATATATATATATATATATATATATATATATATATATATATATATATATATATATATATATATATATATATATATATATGTATATATATATATATATATATATACAATGCCTTGCAAAAGTATTCACCCCCCTTGGCATTTTTCATGTTTTGTTGCCTCACAACCTGGAATTAGAACAGATTGTTTGAAGGTTTGCATCATTTTATCCACAGAACATGCCTACAACTTTGAAGATGTGATTTATTTTTTTTAATTGTGAAGCAAACAACAAATAGGACAAATAACAGAAAACTTCAGCGTGCATAACTATTCACCCCCCTAAAGTCAGTACTTTGTAGAGCCACCTTTTACGGCAATTACAGCTGCAAGTCGCTTTGGATAAGTCTCTATGAGCTTGCCACATCTTGCCACTGGGATTTTTGCCCATTCCTCAAGGCAAAACTGCTCCAGCTCTTTCATGTTGGATGGTTTCCGCTTGTGAACAGCAATCTTCAAGACTGACCACAGATTCTCAATTGGATTGAGATCTGGGCTTTGACTAGGCCATTCCAACACGTTTAAATGTTTCCCCTTAAACCACTCGAGTGTCACTTTAGCAGTTTGCTTCGGGTCATTGTCCTGCTGGAAGGTGAACCTCCGTCCCAGTCTCAAATCACAGGCAGACTGAAACAGGTTTTGCTCAAGAATATCCCTGTATTTAGCACCATCCATCTTTTCCTCGACTCGAATCAGTTTCCCAGTCCCTGCTGCTGAAAAACATCCCCACTGCATGATGCTGCCACCACCATGTTTCACTGTGGGGATGGTGTTCTTGGGGTGATGGGATGTGTTGGGTTTGCGCCATACATAGCGTTTTCCTTGGTGGCCGAAAAGTTCAATTTTAGTCTCATCTGACCAGAGCACCTTCCTCCATACATTTGGGGAGTCGCCCACATGCCTTTTGGCAAACTCAAAACGTGCCATCTTATTTTTAACACTAAGTAATGGCTTTTTTCTGGCCACTCTTCCATAAAGCCCAGCTCTATGGAGTGTACGGCCTATTGTGGTCCCATGCGCAGATACACCAGTCTCTGCTGTGGAACTCTGCAGCTCCTTTAGGGTTACCTTTGGTCTCTGTGCTGCCTCTCTGATTAATGCCCTCCTTGCCCGGTCTGTGAGTTTTGGTGTGCGGCCCTCTCTTGGCAGGTTTGTTGTGGTACCATGTTCTTTCCATTTGAAGATGATGGATTTGATGGTGCCCCGGGGATCATCAAAGATTTGGATATTTTTTTATAACCCAACCCTGACTAGTACTTCTCAACAACTTTGTCCCTGACTTGTTTGGAGAGCTCCTTGGTCTTCATGGTGTGATGCCTCTTGCTTAGTGGTGTTGCAGCCTCTGGGACCTTTCAGAAAAGGTGTGTTTATACTGACAGATCATGTGACACTTAGATTACACACAGGTGGACTTCATTTCACGAATTATGTTACTTCTGAAGGTAATTGGTTGCACCAGAACTTTTGAGGGGCTTCATAGCAAAGGGGGTGAATACATATGCACATGCCAATTTCCAGATTTTTATTTTTAAAAATAATATTTTATATATATTTTTTTCTCATTTCACTTCACCAGCTTAGACTATTTTGTGCAGATCCATCACAAAATTCAGATTAAAAAAACATTTAAATTACAGGTTGTATTGTAACAAAATAAGTAACAAGCCAAGGGGGGTGAATACTTTTGCAAGGCACTGTATATATATTATTTTATTTTTTTAAACCATTAAAAGTTAGAACACTCACTTTGCTTAGTTCAGCCGCTGTACCGTGGTAGCATTTTGAAGGGTCCCTATAATCTACTGTTCTGCTTCTGCAGCTGCAAATGTTTCCAAAGCGATGAGGACTGGTTTATCGTTGAATAAAGTTAGTGTGTGACATCACATTTTTTGGAGGAGTGGCTGGGAGCAGGTTCCGTTGTCGAGGATGAATATTCGCCTTCATGCTTTGTCGGGGGTTAAAACAATACGCCGTTTACGTCTTGAAAACAGTACGGCCGGGGTAGATAGTCGAAAGAACGAGACGAACCGGACGTTAGAGGACAGCTGAAGTGTCTATGTGCAGTGGTTTCTTTGCTAGAGGATTCCCCACACAGCAAAGCTTGGAGCAGCAGCATCAGCACCACCGGCATGGAAGGGGAAATATACGGTAAGTGGAATTCTGCTACAATCATGGTTTACTCGCTAGCATATACACGTGTTTGAGAAATTGATACAGGCCTTTAGTTTGTGTGCCAGCCTTGTAAAAATGCGATGACGTGTGGCAACACCTCTATATCAGAAGTTGATTCAAGTTCAATGTTTAAGAGAAAGTGACAAAGTGACTCGGAAATAATAATTCGCTGAACAAGTTACCTCATATGATGTCATGGGATATAAAAAGACCTGTACGATGAATTATTGAACATCGTGCTATTGCAGTAGGCATAGGTCTATGGCAGTGCTGAATGTAGGTCAATTCTAATATACGTTTATAGTATCATTCGACCACTACTTCTTGTTGCTTGGAGAAATTTGCCGATAACGGTAAGTGAAAGGGTAAGAGCAAACATCAATGTAACATTTAGTCATCATACAGTAATAGCATCTACTTGGCATCATATGCATGGTCATTCTTAATGTCTGGCCATTCCCCAACTATCTTGATTAGTATAGAGGTTCTTCTCAATTATTTATCAGTTAGCAGCCTAAGTGCTTAATGCATCTCAAAATAGAGCAAAATGGCCTAATTGCAAGATATAATCTGCTGTTGCTTTCATTGGAATAGGGCTGCTCCCTCTCTCTCTCTCTCCTGATGAGTCACACAGCACACAAGTGAGGGTTGGAAAGTATATGGAAAAGTTTAAAGGGTCCAGCCTTATGGGCGATATCTTCTATCATTTAAGGATGCTGTTCTCCTTTATTTTCTGTGGCCTGGCCAGGGTTATGTAATTGTCTGTGGAGGAGGAGAGGGGACATAATGATGTACTCAGCAAATCCAAACCAACACCACTCAGTGTTCCTGACACTTCTCCCGTCAAAACAACCGGCACATGGATTTGAGTGACTTCGTGTGTCATATCATCATCTCTCCCTCACCCTCTGAAAGCCCAGCACTCAGACCTCTCAGCATGCTCAGGAAAGAAAGAAAACGTTTCATTGTATTGCTGTCAAGTATTGTGTGTTTTCAGAGACACAAGACTCATTGCTTTTGCTTGTAACAGTGAATGAGTGTTATTTTGCTTATAGACACTCAATGCAGGTAACATTTAAGGTATACCAGTAATAAGCCTGCCAGCCTTATATTTAAATTTTTCAGTGGGGAGGTTGCCAGCATTTCTCAACCTGCTTCAAGCAGCTAGCTAGGTCAACAGAGACTTCAAGGGTATGCTTTGACTGCCATTTTGGCTTAGAACTGTAGAAAGTGTAACATTTGGTTAATAATGTTTGCGCCTTCTCTTGATCCGAGGTCCACGTCAGCGTTGCTTTCCCCAGCACAGTGTCTCACTGTGTGGACTCATGTCAAACATCTCTGATAAGAAAAGCTTTTAGGCCAGCTGCACTGTTAGATCTGTCCCCACTCTGAGAGGTATCATAAACCAAACAATGGTTGGATCCTTGCTGACATGGGCCTCTAACCACATTCTGTGGTTACGATACATACAGGTCTGAACGACCTGGGGAAGAAAATATATTATTTTTGTGTGGGCGTAAATTCAAGAGCCTTGTTCTCCTTCTTCCCGAACTTAATATAAGACTGCCTTTGCAGTAGTTTCACAACATTGCTGCACAAAGTATTTCCCTTGCAGAATGACTGTTTAACCCCTCCACCTATATGGATTCATAACGCGGGTGCCAGGCAGAGGCCTCTCTTTTTGCTGCTCTCTCAACCTGCTGTTGGAAGGGATGCTACAACAGGCTGTTGTTGGAAGGGATGCTACAGCAGGCTGCTGTTGGAAGGGATGCTACAGCAGGCTGCTGTGTGGGAGTTTCCACCGCCAACACGGAGCAGAGAACTCTGCAGGCTCTCGCTCTCTCTTAACAGCCACAGAACGTCACCAAACCTCCTCAACGTGCTCTCGGATGCCTCGTGGGAATTGTTTGGAGTTCAATCCATCAAGTGGGGTTCTCTGTTTTTTCGAACTTACTTGAATTTACTTGGACAATGTAGGTAATTTCTTCACGTTTTGCAGTGTATACAGGACATCTGAGGACTCTTTGCTGGGCTGATGACAGGCTTGCTGTTCTCAAAAAAAGCGTTGAGCCAAGCTGCAGTATAGTCGAGGTTGTGTGGGGTGAATTGAATTGTTTTGAAGTGCTGGAGCATCGTTACCTCTATAGTCCACATGGTGGCAGGCGTGAGCAACAGTGGCTGCAGCAGTCGACCCAGAAAGTGTAAGCAGTGAGCCTGGTGTTAAAAGAGGCACACATCTGCTGTGGTGATTTGATCAAGATGAAATCATGCATATTAAAATGTGTCTTGACAAAAAGGATGTGAATGCTGATCAACAGTGCAGAAGTTAACCTAAATTCAAGAAGTCGGCCCTTTGGTAGTCTCGAGGGAATGCATTTGAAGCATTAAGGTTAAAAAAAAAAACTGCTGAGCTTTTTCCCCACAGGCTCGCCCCAAAGCCCACAGCTGTTCCTCTTCAGCTCAACTTTATAACTTCTACTAGGTTAGTGTGAAGCATGTGAGCGTTGTCGGTCTGCAAATACATCATTTCTTGTTTTGCAGTAAAGAAAGCCATCCATCATGAGAAGAAAATAAGGGTGGCGGTCATATCTCACGGGACATATCATTAGAACATACAACTAATGCTAGCTCAATTAGCGGTGCTATTTTTGCTTCCCTCAATCAATAATAATGACATGTTGGTCTGGCTGGAGTCTGCGTGTCGAAATGAGTAGTGTCGGTCTACTGTCGTGTTGTGAAATAGCCACAGCCTCTCATGGTGCAGTACTAAACATCCCCAGTAGCCTTTAAAGACCATTCTGCTGATCAGAACCTCTTTGGCCTTCATGCTTGCAGGTGAATACAGATGAACAGCCTGCACACTCTCTCTGCTCCTTGACTAATATCCCAATCCCAGCCGGTCTTGCTAGGCGTCTCCAGTTCCCTTGCAGGTGCTCAGTGACCCGCCAACAAAGCATGCACTCACACTTACAAAAAACGTTCCCACACCCAGGACAGCACGGCGATGCCCTGCGTATTAAAAAAGAAAAAGAAAAACCCAAAAACAAAGCGGAGGCAATATTTCCGCTGACTCCAACGAGTCGCTCTGCCTCCCCCAGCGACAGGCCTGTTCTTCTGGGTGACATGCAGCTGCAGCACTTTGGCCTGTCCACGCGCCTGACTTCGCAGCTTGTGCTGGGTCCAGACCCTGTCCCTCCTCTGGTGCTTCCCTGGGCAGACTGAGGTCACTCCGCCAGCCCTCCCCGTCCCTTTAGCGACACGCTGGGTAGTAGTGGTGGTCGGGGTATCCCAATGCCCTGGTGTCAACTCAACGTCTCTGGGGCAAAGACCCCACGTCCCTTACTGTTTGGCCCCAGGCTCTGACAGTTGAACACGGCCCTAAGTCCTGTGCATGCAGCGCAGCCTGAATAACGGAGTCGAGAGTGAGGAGAGGGAGGGAGGGAGGGAGAAGAGGGAGGAGTTGATCCTGAGTGACTAACGCTGAAGGAGGGGCTGCTGTTAGAGTTCTGGAGTGATTGACACATGGCCGTGTGATTTGCAGCTGGAAGAACCCACAGTTATGGTTGTACCATGGCTGCTTTCATGGTGTTGATGCTAATTCCTTTTTTGTTCAAATGACAGGAAATGATCGTCTAAAGTGAAACCTGCGGGTTTGCATTTGATTAAGTCTGCGTCTGCCTGCTGATTGGTTTGCTTTATTATGCCGGTGTGTGCGTCTATGTTTGGTGGTGTGAATGTGGGTGTGTGTGTGTCAATTCAGTTTGTGGGCATTTGGTGTGAGGAGAAGCTTAATGCATCTTTCCGTGCCCCTAGTCTGATTGTGTTGTTATATTTAACTTTGATAAAGGAGAGAGATTGTGAATAACATATTAAAAACAACTACTTCCCTGACTGTCACACAGGAAAAATTAAATTTTTCTAACCTGTTGCCAGGCAACAATACAATTCTGATTTGAACATATGAGCTTTTTAGCCAATATTATGATAGTGAATAGAATAACATAGGATGTTTAAATGCCTATGCTACTTAGGGATACAGGGACGTGTAGTCGTGTTGAGATATCACCTGTAAAGTCCTACACAGATAATAGCATGTCTTCGTAACAGTGCATTATGTACAGGAGGCTTTTTCCTTTGTTATAATATGTCATGTAAGAAACAATGTAGCTGGATTGGTACACACCATGTAATTATTTGCTGCTTGAGGTCATGTTGCCACAGTTCAAGTAGACTGTGTGTCGGAGAAAGATTGTGTAACTAGGACCAGAGAGAGAGAGAGAGAGAGAGCAAGAGAGAGAGAGAGAGAGAGAGAGAGGGGAAGTACAAGAAACAGCCAACAGTTCCTTTGTCCAGAAGGTGTATTAATCTGTGCTCTTACAGACGCGGCCGTGGTAAAGGGGTTTGAGCGTGGTGCAATCTGTTTGGTCTAAGAATATCTCCCAACAGTACTGTGCAGAGTTACCAGGGAGCGCCAGAGAGGGAAGGAAAGGAGGGGTGAGGGAAAGGGAGTCGGAAGGGAAAGAGGAACAGAGTGCAAAAGGGGAAAGAGGGAGAAAGCAACGAGGAGTTCCGACACACCGAAAGGGAGAAGAGGACGAGATTTCGGCGTGGGATTCGGAGTAGAAGAGCCGGAGGAGCGGAGAAGGGAGCGGGAGCGCCACGGGAGGAGCGTGGATTTGGGTGACTTGAAGCCCCACTGACACGCAGCAGGACTCGGGGAGGGATCCTGTCATGGGAGCCACGGCAGGCTGAGGCGTACGAGGAGCGGAGCGGCGTCTCTAGACGGGGGAAGGTTGGCCTTGACGATGACAACTTCTCCTCTCTCCACCTCCGTCTGATTCACCGTGCCGGGGAAGAGATAGCCACTCAGATAATATCAAAACACCCACACTCACTCACTCACTCACGTGCACACACACACAAACGTAGAGGCTCTCTTCGCAGTCAGAGAGTGGACTAGCCATGGGGACAGTGAGTGAACTTTGCGTGTCCAGCTTCCAGGCGTTTTTGTGTCCAGCAGTGAAGGATGCCCAGCAAGCACCAGGTAAGAGTCAACCGTTGGGGGTTCGATGTGATCAAATCCATATAGGGTGCATATCTCGTTGTTTTGCTATAAAGCCATTAAATGGCGTGTTTACTTCCTGACCACTTCCTGTAATTAGATGAGTTTTAAGACTAGATGTGCTCCTATTTCAACTTTGAAGTGTTTGGATTTGAATGACGGCGCTATCAGTAACACTGTGTTGATGGCGTTGTGCGTGTATTTGTTGTTGAACTGTTTCATCAATCAGAATCTCTTTGAATATCACAACAAGATCACAAGGCTATAATACAATAAGACAATGCATAAAGGAAGTAGACGTTTTCCATATATTTTGAATATCGGTTTGTGTGTCTGTCCGTGTATTTGTGTTTACATGGACATATGCGTGTGGGTGTGCGTGCGCGCACGCTCTCGTTCATGTGTTTACACGGGCGTGTGTGTCCAGCAGCACAAACGAGCGGATTCCCCCGGGATGGTTAGTAGAAGTTGAGCAGATACACAGAACTTGTTGTGTCTAACAAGCCGCTCCCATTAAGGTCAGCTTAAGTTCTCTCGTTCTCAGCCATGCACAGTAATAACTGAGGACAGGAGCCCTGGCTGCTAATGTCATTTATGACCAAATGTAATGCCAACGGACAACACACACACACATACACACACACACACAAAACTTGCAGATAAATGTTACTTTAGACCTTGTGTAGATATGTACCAAATGTATATTCTTGGCACTGTCCAGCCTCTTCAGACACTGTGACATACAACTTGGCCCTCCCCTTCGTCACTTCTACATTCTTGAGACTGGACCGCATCCTGACCGACGCACCTTCCAAAGCAGCCTCTTCTTTCTCCTCACTGCGGTCGATGCTGTGTCTCAGATAAAAAAAAGGGCAAGGCCATGTTTAACTTAGGATCTGGATTTAAACCCAGATAAGCAGCCCCTGTAGCCTCCTGCTGTAAGTGCTCAGCTAGGAGGGAGGCGTAGAGTATGTGAGCCTGCTATTTCGCTTACCCAGTCTCTCCTATGTTTAATAATTTTTTCATTGTCGGATGAAACATTGTCTGTTTATGGCAAATACCATCTGTCTCTCTAGAAGTCTCAATTCCCTTTTGATCGTACCGACAACACAGATTAAAACTGAGCCGTGTCAGAGCGGCATTGTGAAACCATAAGGGGCGTGGGTTATGTTGAAGTCGGTTGCGATCCAATTGGGACCGTGCGCTGGTGGGAATGCCTAGCCTACTTATGTAGTGTTGTTTTTGTGAGTGTTAACACTATTCCTGGTCTCTGTTGTTGCTTTGTTGTTACCGTAGGATTCGCCAGCTTGTTGCGTGCAGCCAGAAGGATTGGGTAAGCGCAGCCGTCACAGTAATACGGAAACTCTTTTGTCAGCACTAAGGTCACGCATGCAGAAACGAGATGGCTTTGGACAGGGGAAAGAGGAACTCTGAACCACTGGGTTGCGCAATCAAGACTGCAATGGCAGCATAGTTTCTGTGGAAGTTGCCACGGTGACAGGGCCTGGCTGTGCAGTTCTACATGCGGCTTAGGCAATGTAGAGGAAAAGACCGGCGTCAGTACCTTTCGTTGTCACATGACCCAGCGTGAGCGAGGGGTTGAAGTCTCAGGACCCCTGTGTCATGGCAACGGTCTGACCACTAGACGCACAGCTTTGCTTAGCCCTGCCTTGCATTGAACCCATGCGGGCTATAATGTGCCTGGGCTGGTGACCTTTTGAGCCCTCGTCGTGGGGCGTGTGTGGACATGACATCTCGCTTGTGAGTGAATCATGTGTTATTCACCGGAGGGAGATGTGACGCATTTGATTGGCCGGACATTCAGCGCAATCATCGACACCGGTAAGTTTATTTAAGGAGACGAACGAGTGGCTGACTTCATTCGTTTACAGGAAAGTCGTGTTGCTGTAAGGCTACGTTCTGAATGTGGTATCGTTTTTTTTTAAATAAACCTCACCAGATACTGTGCGTTATCATTCCTGTCCTGCATGTTCATAGCCCCCTTCCAACAGAATGTACTATCTCAGAATGTACTGTCTCTCCACGTGTAACTGAGACAGTGGCTTTTTTAAAGAATGTGTTGTGACTCAGCAGCCGCCCAAACGTGCCTGGGAAGGGAGGGCAAGGCGAGCCCCGACGGAAAGAACGATCCCGAAAGGCCGCCGGTCTTTAAAGAGAGGCCTTGATGATAATGAGCCGATTAATATCGGGGCAATTACAGACCCCGTCTGTGCTCTGAGTCAGGTGGATGGCATCATGGCACTAAGAGCTGCTCCGGCTGTGCCATTTGACATGGAAATTGCCCCTTTTGGGCCTCGCGGAGGAGTCAGGAGCAGCTGTGGAGACCGCGATATAGGGTGACTGCTATTCTGGAGAAAGAAAGTAGCTCGTCAGCAGCGTTCTATGTCGGAGGTTATTTGCTAAATCAGCTCGCTCTAGGAGTTCTGCATTTGTCGTGCAAGAAGGCAGTTGTTGCTTGCTGATGTGTGATTGATAAATAACTTCTGGCTTAACATGATTTGCTACAACATCCTCATTTGAATGTGTTGTTTTGAAATATTAATCAGTGAATGTATTGTGTTTAGATAATCCCAAATGTTTTTGTTTTTTTCCTTTTGAATGACCAAGGCAAATAAAGGATGTAGTGTTATTTGATCCAGTAGGCGGAAGAGGTTGGCAACCTGCTGCTAACAATCATAGTTTCTCCCTGTATCAGATGCTGGGCCAGACTGGCTCTGTCTGCTTGCCACTTCAAAGGACCTTGAATGTGGGAATCCAGACCGAAGCGCACAGCATCTACAAAGCCCCTGCTTTCAAAGCCCAGTCAATCAGGCTGCCTGTATGCTGTTTGGTGGGGCTCCTTTTTACCATGGCACCATATCTGTTTATCAGCAAGAAATAAAAACCCATAAACACACAAACACACACACAAATACACTAGCATACCGATGGCACTGCTGTATGCACTGACTGGAAGGAGAACATTTATTAACAGGAACCAAACCGGCTAGTGGGGGTAAATGTGTGCTTCCGTACTAGTTATGCCATGAATATTTGTCACATTTTCATACTTAAATCTAACCCTCTGTGAATGACAGTCTGGCTGCTGCCTAGTGAGCTGTAGCTGTAAAGTACGCGTTTATGTAGAAATGTAGTCCAAATGAAATAGGACTGTTGTATACCGTGAACGGTCATTGGCTCCTCAAGACGTTTCACTTTCAGACACGTCTGTGATGGACTGAGCATAGCATCGGGGTGTGCTGCACATCCTCCCAGAGTCTTATCATTAGACCCAGAGGACATCCTCGAGGTCCTGAGAGTGACGCGTGAGTTTAGCAGTCCTTAGGCAAGGTTTGCTGGTGCTGTATAGTGGCTGCATACTTCAGCCTAAGCTGAGGGCGGAAGTGTTGGAGAAGGAGAGACTTCTTTCAAGCCGCATGGATCCAAACTGAAGGCCTCACTTCATCGGGAGCACTCAGTATTTCACGCTCACCATCCAAGACACTGTCGCTTAGGGTTCCTCACACAGTGGAGCTTTTGATAGATCAGAAACCCTTTCCAAGGCGTGCGTGTGTGTATTTGCACGTGTGCCTTTATGTATGAGTGTGTGGGTTTGTTGGCTGACTATGGGCTTTGACATTTTGCTGGAGCCGTTGATAAGCAAAGGACCCATTATTGTCACTACCATGCTACATTGATGGGTTGGCCATATTGAAATGACACACAAAATCAGATGCAGCATTGGAACGTCACAACACTGGCTCTGGAATGGTTTTACGTCAGCTGCAAGTCCTTTGGCAGGGCAGATTTGAACCCTCCTCTGGTTTTCTGTTTACAAGGTGAAGCAGAAATTGGAAAAATGCAAGTAGATTTGAATGATAGTACTTAACAATCACTCAGTAAAATACCTAACACACACGCGCACGCACACACACACACACACACAAACACAAACCAAGTAAACTGTAGTCTTCCGGCCTATCATTATTATGATTCATATCAATAATTGAGCACTTTAATTCCCTGCCACTTGCCTCCTACAAGAGAGAGAGCATAGCGCTTGGTTGGATGAGCACGTCGATAGACTCACAAGTGATGTGGTCTTAAAGAGCCCCTGTGAAAGGAGGCACCAGCCTTGAAAATGCCTTGTGTTCGACAAAGAGAGATGCCTGCCATCATTTTCAGGGTGTTTTCATAAAATATTTTTTTTTTCTTTTTTTTTTAAAGGCAGGGAATAAGTAACGAGTTATTAACCTTGTGAACCCCGACAATCTGTTTCAAAAGTGTCGGGAATTTTAAATATAAAAAACCATAGCTCGGTATATTGAGGAGAATCTGAGATGAGGCAGAAGTAATGGCTTGAATGATAATGATGATTTGAAGAAGTCAAAGGAGAAAACTCACATGGTTCGGAATGTAAATAAACATAAAGCAATTATGTAAATAGTTTCATGTTATCTTACCAATTGTTACCAATTTTAATGGTTAAGCTATATTTAGATGCTATCTATCTCCATTATTGTTTGGCTAACAGCTTATTATTATCGCGTTTTGATTGGATTTCGTCTAGCGATACAACAACCCATTTTTCTTCTTAGGAAGCTGTAATATATACAAATGACCTACAGAGGTCACTCTTGACTTTTTTAGGAGCCCATAGGACAGTATTGTACTGTGAATGTATTCTGTGTGTTGTCATGTTGCCTGCCACTTAGACCAGGTCATCACTGTAAAAGAGAATCCCTTCTCAGCTGACTGACGTGATTAAATAAAGTTCTAATTGAGGATATGATGTTTTTTTATTTTAGTTTAGTCCACAGTAAGAACACATCTAATTTAGAAAGACTGCAAAAATTCAAACGAAAATGTAGCCCGCCTAATAAATGCAAAGCCAGCTCCCATCCATAAGCACGTTCTTGAAAACTCTATTAGCCATTAACCTACCTCAGTCATTACTTGCAGAATTAAATGAACATTAATACATCACCGCGGAAACGTGACCTCCACAGGACCCCAACAGCTTTAACGCATCCAGTCATCACACCAGCTGGCACATTCCATGAACTGTAAGCATTAAATATGTTTGCCTTGCTCAACCAGGTGGTCCAGTTGTGCCCTAACAGCTACGCACGTTATATTTGGACATATAGTCTGTTTTTTGGGGGTTGTTTCATGTCATTTGTAGATCGAAGAGGCTCAGAAAAAAAATTGTATCCAACTATAGTATCCAAATAGTATCGAAGTCAGCCCTCACAGGCAGCTAGTGCCCTGTCTGATACCCTCTGTTCCATAGTTGTGACATGAGCACAGAAGTGCAGGGAGGTTACGAGTAGATAAGCTCAGAGCGATAGTGAGCCTGTCCCAAGAGGTGGGTCTGATAGACCGGCTGGCATATGAGAGCAGGCAGGACTGTTATTATAGAGCTGGCAGGGCGGTGCCTCTTCAACATGAGAACAATGCTCTGCCCACAGGATGTACCCGCATGACTCACACTCTCTCCAGCACTAAGCCGTTGGAGTGATACTGATTTTATATATATATATATATATATATATTTTATATATATATATATATATATATTTGCACAGTGTGCAGGAGACGGCCGACTCACTGTGCTTTGTGGATGTGGGTGCGAAATGTGCCTGCGTCGATCAAACCTACAAAATGGATTTCAAATCGAAAGTTTACGTTTTGTGTTTTAAGTGCTGCAGCCAACTCTGCTCGCAATCTCTTAGAATGCTGGAGTTTATTGTCTCAACTTAACCCCAAGACTTGAGTTGAGACTTTATTGGCCAATTCTACGAAGCCACATTCCGCATTGTGACGACAACAACCTTGGCCACGAGGAACAATACGAGGGAAGTGAGCGTTCCAGGAATAGGCCAAACAAGCATCTGCTGTGTTCGGAAAACAAATCCATGTACATTGTGTCAATGTTGGATTGTTCACGCACTGTTTTTTTTTGTTGTTGCTCCATTTAATGCTGGTGCACCACATATCCAAAAGGTCATAACCCTTCTAAGGCCAAGTCCTACTTTTTGACCACCTAAGAAGCACATGATCAAACATTATAATCAAACACTGTAACATTAAACAAATCCGACTTTACTATAAAAAAATTTAAAAAGGGGGACTGGAGGGTGTGCTCCAATTATCAGGGTATCACACTTCTCAGCCTACCTGGGAAAGCTTATGCCAGGGTGTTGGAAAGAAGACTCCGACCGATTGTCAAACCTTGGATCCAGGAGGAGCAATGGGGATTCCGTCCTGGTCGTGGAACAACGGACCAGACTCTTTACCCTTGCGGGGCTCCTGGGGGGGCATGGGAGTTTGCCCAACCAGTCTACATGTGTTTTGTGGACTTGGAGAAGGCCTACGACCGTGTCCCCTGGGGAGTCCTGTGGGGGGTACTGCGGGAGTATGGGTTACCGGCGCCGTTGCTACGAGCCATTCAGTCCCTATATAACCGGAGTGAGAGTTGTGTTCGTATACTCGGCACAAAGTCAAATACGTTTTCAGTGGGTGTTGGACTCCGCCAGGGCTGCCCCTTGTCACCGGTTCTGTTTGTGATTTTCATGGATAGAATCTCAAGGCGTAGCCGGGGGAGGAGTGTGTCCAGTTTGGGGACCTCAGAATTGCTTCTCTGCTCTTTGCAGATGATGTGGTTCTGTTGGCTTCTTCAGACTGTGACCTTCAGCATGCACTGGAGCGGTTTGCAGCTGAGTTTGAAGCGGTCGGGATAAGAGTCAGCACCTCCAAGTCTGACGCCATGGTTCTCTGCCGGAAAACGGTGGAGTGCTCTGTCCGGGTTGGGATTGGGTTGCTGCCCCAAGCGAGGGAGTTCAAGTATCTCGGGTTCTTGTTCACGAGTGAGGGAAAAATGGAGTGTGAGATTGACAGGCGGATTAGTGCAGCATCAGCAGTAATGCGGGCGTTGTACCGGACCGTCGTGGTGAAGAAGGAGCTGAGCCGAAAGGCAAAACTCGCGATTTACCAGTCGGTCTACGTTCCAACCCTCACCTATGGTCATGAGCTTTGGGTAGTGACCGAAAGAATAAGATCGCGAGTACAAGCGGCTGAAATGTGTTTCCTCCGTAGGGTGGCTGGGCTCAGCCTTAGAGATAGGGTAAAGAGCTCGGTCATCCGGATGGAGGTCAGAGTAGACCCGCTGCTCCTTCGCGTCAAAAGGAGCCAGATGAGGTGGTACGGGCATCTGATTAGGATGCCTCCTGGGCGCCTCCCGTTGGAGGTTTTCCAGGCACGCCCTACTGGTAGGAGATCCCCGGGTAGACCCAGAACACACTGGCGAGATTATATATCTCGTCTGGCCTGGGAACGCCTCGGGATCCTCTAGGAGGATCTGGAAAGCGTTGCTGGGGATAGGGACAGCTGGAATACCCTGCTGAGCCGGCTGCCACCGCGACCCGGCCCCGGATAAGCGGCGGAAAATGTATGTATGGATGGACTTTACTTTAGAGTATAGTCCAGTTTGACCCTTTCCAAACTGTTTACCCAAACCGTCTGTTTACTGTGTACTCCATGAGTCTAAGCATCCTCATCTTTACAGTATTGCTATAGATAGGGAAGCAGCAAAACTAAGAGCAGGCAAATTCCTGAATCACTTTCTGCTCTAAATATACAATAGGCGCTTTTGTGTTGAAAAATGTCTTTCGTTTTCAGTTCCCCATACAGTTATGCTGCATGTTTATGTGAGGGGGACGTGTAGCTAAAAGCTCACCCAGTCTGTGTTACCAATAAAAACCTGAACTTAAACTGTTTAAAATAATTTATTTCCATATTGTGATTTGCATGATTATTGTTGATTGATTACCATATTAGTTATTACAGTGACGTAATCATTTGGATCACCTTTGAGGAATACTAGTACACTGCCATGGTTCATGTAGAAGTCAGCCATGTCCGGTCAGTTGGATAAGAGCTAGGAAAGCACAACTGTTTCGCTCAGTTCTTTCACCACTATCACCATTAAACTGTTCTGAACATGTAGTGACCGGGTCATAAGTGTTCTGTGAATGTCCTTGAACAACACTCTCCATTTAGGCAGAGGTTAGGTACACTGACAAACGCGTTGTATTTCCTACGTCAATGCTCGTGTAATGATTCATTCTGATTATACTATACAAAACTAATGCGAAGACTGTTTTCTTCCACACAAATGTGTGATATATCAGAAGGGTAGGCCAAGACTTGCAGAACAACAGATATTTATTTGCTGCCCTTCAAAAAAACAGGGTCATTACACCAGTGTTGTTAACCACAAGGACAACTATTATCCTTGATCAAGGACAGTAACAAGTTTGGACGATAACTCAACTCGCAGTATTACATCTAAAGTGTAAACGTCCTCTCAGTATGCAATTGGTACTATAACAGAAAAGCAGTCAGGTAATCTAGTGGGGACTGTCTCGGAGTCTCCCTGCAGTGTGACTGTACACTATGTCTATTGTTCCAGCTACAGAGCAGACCAGAGAGAGGCAACACAGGAGACCTGACCCTCTGCCTTTCTAATAATACAGTCGAACGAACACTGAGGAGAATCTGTAAGCCTTTTGGAAGAGAGACAAGGTTAAAAATGCCCTACAACAGCCTTACTTTCCAAAACCTGCTTAGGCAGCATTCTTCCTGGCTAATGTTGATACCCCAACAGGCCAGAACATGCTCCTATCATGTTTGACTGCTTCACCTATGTACAGTTACAGTCAGGTTCTTGTCTAGTGTATGCTACTTTATACCCACAGTAAGATTACTGTGGTAGTGTGTGGTACGGTGTCTGTATAATGAAAACTCTGAAAACTATGTAATAGGTTTGGGCTAACCTACATGGACGCAACATGGGCAACATTATGTTTTACTGGTCTGGTACATTTTGCTGTACGTATCAAATTATTGTTGTGCAACACATTCTTGTTGTGGATGAACAAGTTTCGTGCTATGAATGACTAGTATAAGCTTTGTGTGACTGGCGGTTGTTCTTAGGTGTATAGTCCACAGAGAGTCTGTGTGTTGCCCTATTTCCTGTCTTAGAATAATGAGTTGTAGAGAATTAAATAAACTTGGATAAAAGCCTACATCCAAGTTAATAATAACAATAAGTAAATAAATGATTTTGAGCTTGCTGTTATTCTATAACAATATTGTAAGCAGTGAGTTAACAATATTCAGCTGCACATTCTTTATATTTTACACACGTTTTTGAACTGGGCCCACGGTAGCTATATTTCTGAGGAACTGTTGTGTTGGTGAGGAACTGTTGGGAAAAAAGACGAATCAGCAACAATGCTGTTAAAGTCCCTGCCTGTGTGTGTCAATCACTTCCCCTGCCCCCACTCAACTCGGCTGCTGTCGTCCCAACAACAGGCCGTGTGTGTGTGCACATTTGTCTTTGGCGGTGTGTGTGTGTGTGTGCTTGTGATTGTGAGTGTTTGTTGGGAAACTACACCGGGGCGGCCCCTAAGCAACAGGGTGGAAGAATAACCGACTACTACGCAGAGGCGTCGAGCGCGTCATCTGGCAAGCTCTTTGCATCACCGAATGCAACTGGCTTCAAGCTTCGGAGGAAAGATTGGCTGAGCAAAGTCCTCGTCCTGGAAACCACTCCCTTCTTTGAGCTGTAGAGCGAAGTTCCTTCCTTTATACAGCGAACTTCTATAGTTTTCGCTAGGGAACGGAAAAGTGAGTTGATCAATTGATCGATACTTAGCAAAGATTTGGTTTTGAAGCACAGAGAAATAACGCTTCTCACTTCATCTGGAATACCAAATCGTTGGCAGAATGGTGTTAAAGTCTGAAGACGGCGTCGGTAAGTTCAGTGTAGTTTGCTTATTTTGATTAAGACTTATCTAAACATTGTACATACAACTGATTACATCACATCTATCTTTGCGCGCAAATCAAACTGCCAGTGTAATTTAAACATGGGGAAAGCCTCATCTGGGATTATGAACTTCTGAATAGAATGTGGCTGCTTAGTGATCTCTGGCCTTGTTTACTTAAGGTGCACTGCTTTCTCGGATAGTTTGCTCTGATTGTTAACCACACCACGGTTTTTTTTGTTTTGTTTTTTAAATAACATGATTATTAACATGTATGGAATGAATATGATAATATGTGGCTATTATTTTGTCTGATTACCTGATTCCATCTTGTAAATGTCATATATGACAAGCCTGTGCCCCAGCCGTTATGAATTAACATACTCACGATGGCAGAGTGAGTAGTTATAAAGAAGAATAAATAAACACAGTTGGTAACCCATTGGATAAAAAAACAAAACTTCTTTGGTAGTACGTTTTGTAAAAAACGATGTGGGGATATTGTCATTGTGGTATGTTTTTACACCAAATATTAGAAAACGGATGTGAAAGAAAATACGAAATACTACGAGAAGAGACAGGCTGGTTCTATCAATTGATTTAAGCCAGGCCAGATATGTAATATAACTTTCTTTTGGTACATTTTGACAACCACAGGGGCCATCCACTAGCAACAGGTGTGTGAACAGGCCTGGTGTAGCAGCTAAGTTTCAACATTAAACAAAATGGCTGGCACAGAGCATGGAATTAGCTTTAAATGCATTTCAAGTCCTTTCATCGTCTGATCCTTCCTAAGCAAGTTATACATATTTAATATGCAAGCTAGTCTCAGAATACCCCTTTCTCTTATTCGAAGGAAAGTTACATTTTAGCAAGGACATTTCCATTTTCATACGCTTACATTAAAACAATTTAGCCTGTGGAGCCAGACGGAGAGGTGAAACCTCCTTTTCTGTATTGTTTCATGTGTTCTGTCATTGTGCTGCTGTGCGGTGAGGGCAGCTTTAATTAGTCCACTGGAGTTGCGTCACGTTTAATCGTGTTAGGGGAACAGGGAACCTTTTGACTGACTGATCTTGTTATGAGCCGCTGCCTTTGGTCTACTGATTGGCTTTTGGAAAAAGACTCTGATTCTCCATTGGCCATGGCAGTCCTCTATAACCCCCCCCCCCCCCCCCCCCCCCCCTTGGCTGGCACGCATAGGGCCACCAGGCCCTGGTTCATTTGTCTCTGCCACTTAAGACGTGGGTGGTCTCCGGGCTGTGAAGTTGAGCTGTCTCTCCACTAATGGTGGTCTAATGACGAAGCTCTGAGAGATCTGAGGGGGCCGCTTTCACTGAGCCCCGCCAAGCATTAATGGGTCCATTATTGTTTAGCCTTCTCCACAATCATATTTAGCCCTCTTTTCAACTCGCTGTACGCTCTCTGCTTCAGGGGGACATTTCCTCAAAGCTTGCTTAATCCAATCTAATGTGTGTGTGTGAGGGTAATGTTGTGCATTGTGGACTTTTCTAAGGTTATAAAATCATGAGACAACACACACACACACACACACACACACACACACACACACACACACACACACAGACATCTCCATGCCGCACAAATTGCATGCATATAGTGCACAGGAAGATAGCTGAAGGCTTTCTGTTGTGACAGAGGATGTCAGTGCTGGTATTGGCAGTGTCAGCAGGGTGGGGAGCTTCACATCCATAGACCGGTATTATAAATATTGCCATGACGATAAAAACCACACAGAAGGCATCTAAGTTACGAATGTCGTTTCGACCGTTGAGTCTAGTGGTTGATTTCGATTTGCATCAAGGCCACTGAATACTCATCTTAAGAGTCCTGTGTGCAGGTCGATGCCAACAAAACCTCAACTCTGTTCTATGAATAGTATGCCTATATCTTATCGGTTGACAGAAGATTGAGCACCAGTTTGCCACCTTTGAAGCCAGGCCTGGGCAATGGCTAGGGCAGTGGAGAGGATAACACTTCCCCAGCCCTGGCCCCTTTCAGTCACATGGAGCACTTGTGCGCCATACCTACCCTTCCCATCCCTTTCCCTTCTCATTGAAATTTTTTTCTTCCCTTTTTGTCTCTTCCGTCCCTTTCTAGTATGTGCTTTTCTTCGGTACTAACACAGGTGGAGACAGGCCCCGAGGCAGTTCTTCATAACGCAGAGAAAAACAAACCTGATTGGAGTGTGTCTGTTTTGGGCCCCGGCGTAACAATATGGCCTTTGTTGGAAAAGTATTTGAAGAACTTCATATTTGCCTACCAAATGAAGTCATGTACAATGTGGTCTGTTGTTGTGTCACAGACTACTTGCGTAGTTTGAGGACATAGTTTTCAGATTTTTTCGCCACGGACTACTTGCGTAGTTTATGGGACTCTTTTCCTGATTTTCGTCAGCTTATTGTAAATGATGAACTGTTCTAATTTGTTGAACATGTCAGTCACCAGTGTATCCGTTGACGTCAGTATTTTGAAATGCATCTGCATTGTATGCAATACATTTGTTTGTGTCGGTCTGTGCAAATGCAAGTATAAAAGTGGAACAGAAAAGCCCTGCTACCATGGAAACACGGACTGAGGGCCAAAGGATTTAGCGCTGCCAACCGGGCCATGTTGCATCTGGAGTTAGGCTGTGTTGGATGTAAGTGATCATATGACCTCTGACCTCTCGGCAGAGCTGTCTGAACACAACAAGACGGGGACTCTTTGCTCTGGCCTGCGTCTCGTTAACAGACTGGGGGGCGGTGGGGGGTTTGGTGTTGGGGAAGGAGAAGTGGGTGTGCTAGCTATGTCTGTACCACACAGTGTGGGTAAACTCATCTCCGTTAACCCCACCCTTTGAAGCTGTGAAACAAGGGCTGCAGAGTGAAAACAGGAAACCCAGCAGGCAGCGCGATCGACGTGACAGGAAGTGACATCCCACAGCCTGGTGTGGTGTGACACGTTTTATCAACCTGGCTTCTTTAGAAAAGCGAGGGCGTGTGTGTTTGACATGAAGGGTGAGAGAATATAGTGCAATGTGTGGTTGAGTTGGAGCAAGTGGCAGAAATCCCCTGATGAGAAAAGAAAAAGTCAGTGGGGACAGTGTGGTGAAGTAGAGGCCATGGATTTATGTTTACGGTCGGACGGCTCTGCTGTGTGGTGGGATCTTTTGTTATTCTGTGCTCCGTCATGTGACTGTGTGTGTGTGTGTGAGTGTGTGTGTGAGTGTCTGTTGTGGGGGGTCAGAGAGGTTGGTAGGTGGCTGTGGGGAAACAGTGATAAGCATCAAGGGCACTAAAAGTACACAACAAAGACATGCATTGTAGAAAGCACTGCCAGCACAACCCTCGCTGATAGAAAAAAAAACCCTGAATAGAACCTGTTCTGACCTGGGATGGGTTTCAGCAATAAAACGGAGACGCAATATAATTTGGAAATGTCCAGCCTGTGATGTACGTGCGTGTGTGTACGTGTGTGTGTGTGTGTGTGTGTGTGTGTGTGTGTGTGTGTGTGTGTGTGTGTTGTCTCTTCACCACATTCAGAAGGATGTCCGGATGTTTGGGCAGTGGAGCCATGTGTGTCTTTTGTTCAGCATGTAGACCCTAGTCTGCTCTGGCTTCCCGTGTACACTAGGACAGCGCTGATTTCCAGCTGGATCTTCTTATCTACATGTTGCGACAGGATGGCCTTACAGCCAACAGATCAGTGGGGCGTTTGCCCAGGAGAAAGTTAATCCAGCCCTTTTTGGGGCCATACACCGATTAGTTGACCAAACCACATTATATGTGTCCTTCATTTTAATAATAAAAATGAAAAAGATAGTTCGAAAGATGAATAGCTTTCTGAAAAGAATACATTAGTTTGGTAAACAATACTGTAAATATTCATTCTTTATGCTTTAAAAAATTCTACCAGCTTGTGCTGCATCCCTTTACCCTCTTCTAAGGGAATGAACTCCGTCACAGTCAGGAAGTCCTGTGTTTTTGGGAGTGCATTAGTGAGGCCGGCACAGTAGAGGGCTCCAGACGAACAGACATAATAACAACATGGAGGTAAGGGAGCGCTCCTCTGCTCAGTCCCATGCTGGGATGCGATATGAGGCGTCCCGGATGAGACCAGGCTAGACGGATACCTACAGTGTGGAAGCCAAAGGAAAGTTTAATAGAGGGAGAACCTCCGAGTTCTAGAACAGACCCTCGCTACCTGCACGAC